>JAAAKG020036234.1:0-19277 GCA_010014905.2 Druon quercuslanigerum
TCGAATATTCGACATTCGACGGACGCGCCGATCGAATCGAAAAATCCGATTCGATCGGAGCACCGATCGAATGTCGACTATTCGACATTCGACGGACGCGCCGATCGAATCGAAAAATCCGATTCGATCGGAGCACCGATCGAATGTGGATATCCGACATTCGATCGACGCGCCGATGGAATCGAATTTCGGATCGAATTTTTTTGCACACCTCTAGTCTTCACCTACATGTTTTCCTTCACGATTTCTCGAACTAATTGTAACATTTCATTGATCCTGCGATGGTCAATTTGAGAAGGGCTATCTTATTTTTGTCCATTAATGGAAGAATCGAAATTTTATATCGAAGGGAATCATTTCATACCTGGACCGGATAAGCTTCGCTGTTATCAACGAAAAGCACGGCTTTTCTGGTAATCCCTAAGCAGTAAGAACTTTTTAAAACTTCCGGAACAAAATGGTTCATAAACCAGTACCCAAAAATTTCGTTCTCCATGTAAGCGTTTTTTTATTACGATATATAATTGGTAACTTGTCCTTCTATATATTTTTAAAGCATCGCAGATTTTCAATTTTCCAAACACAATCAAAGGTAATTTAAGAGACCCAACTGCATTCAAGAAAGCGCTGATAGGGATTTGTTCGAGTTATTTTGTTGGATATTTCCTCAGGTAAAATATTTTTCAAAAAGTGAAGGTCATTCCTGAAGTAAATTTTAACGAGGAATTCAGTTGTGACCTTAATTTTGACCTTGATGTTGACCTTTATGGCTTTTTGAAGGTCAACTTTATTTTTTCAATGGAAACCCTCTTTTTAACATCTGCAATCGACAGCGCGGAAAATTCTACGTTCAGGTACGTACCAAAGTCATAGGTCAATTGTAATGTTCAAGGTAATTTAGAGGTTATTGGAAATTAACAAAGTTTTCCAAGAGGTCAGTGCAATTCATGAAGTAAATTTCAACGAGAAATTCATTGGTGAGCTCTGTATTGATCTTGGTTACAGGGTTTGAATATTGTAAAACCCTATACCGTTTTTCCGTACGAATATTACAAATAGAAAATAAATTTACGTATTACGAGTATATACGTACTATCTTTCGTTGAAAGATTATTATGGTGCAAGCTAAACTTTCGGAACGAGAGAGGGTATCTGTATTAAATATGCGTGGTTGGGGAGATCGAGTTCAATCTAATGATCAAGATCGTTTGCTTTTTAATCGCACTTTTCGTAATGGAGAAGGATTAAATCCTGTCTCATGGATCTATCAAGGACCTTCAGAGAACTGGTCGGCCAAAATCATCGCCCAAGGATTTGTTGAAAACCAACACCTTCGTTTACGTCGAGCTAGTGATGAGCGTGACGTCGTACCTGAGACAGTGCGAAATATTCTAAAAAGCATTAATTTCCATCCTTACAAAGTTCATCTGGTACAAGAGCTCGATGCAAACGATCCTGATCGTCGGATTGAATTTTGTGAAATTATGATGGACAGAATTGATAGAGATCCTCTTTTCTTGTACAAGACAGTATTTTCTGAGGAAGCTACTTTCACTTTAAAAGGTGAAGTTAACAGACAAAATTGTAGATATTGGTCCGACAGAAATCCTGATTGGATGTTGGAGATTCACACACAATATCTACAAAAGATTAATGTTTGGGCCGGTATCTTGAATGATACATTGATAGCCCCTTTCATCATCGATGGTAATCTCAATGCCCATGTATATGAAGAGCTTCTCAGAAACCAAATTGTACCAAGAATAAGGGAGATTACAGGCGATAATTTTCAAAATATTTGGTTTCAGCAGGACGGAGCAGCGGCTCATTATGGTGGGGAGGTTCGAGCATATTTGGATACTCAGTTCCCTCACAGGTGGATTGGAAGAAGGTGTGAAATCGAGTGGCCTACTTGATCTCCTGATCTGACGCCTCTCGACTAATTTCTTTAAGGTTATTTGAAGAGCAAAGTATACTCAACGTAACCCCAAAGCTTGGACGAATAGCAGAATCGGATTCCGCAGCAGGCTACTTTGATTGATAGGGAGATGATTCATAATGCTGTAACTCATTTTCACAATCGCGTAGCTTTTTGTCAAGAAGCTCAAGGTTTTCAGTTAGAAAATCTTCACTGAAGCGTGAGAGGCAAGGGGACTGACGCTAATCAAGCACCCCGAAACGTGAGAGGCAAGGGGGTTTACGCTAATCAAGCACCCCGAAAGTGAGAGGCAAGGGGACTCACGCCAATTAAGCACCCCGAAACGTGAGAGGCAAGGGGACTCACGCTAATGAAGCACTCCCCGTAGACGGCCAGACAACCCTTCTCAACACCTAGTACCGTCCATGCTCCCAGTTCCTCGGAGCCGACGTGGTCGGCGGTCGACGGCTGCCCCGGTGGCCGCCCTTCGAGTGTAGGGTACGTCGGCGTCAGGTGTTCCTAACCGGCCTAATTTAGTAGTAGTTCACCGTCGACCAAAGTTGATTTTTTTGGAAATAGTTCAAAATAATTTCATGTTTTTAGAATAATTCAGAAGATCAAAAATAAATCAATTTTTATTCTGAATTCAAAAGATTATGGTTGGGTTCTAAGAAATCGATAGCATTCTGCAGAATTCAAAAGACTCTAAAGAATTTTATATAATTTAACGCGTGTTCTAAGTATTTCAAGAAAATTCAAAAAACCTTTAAAAGAATGCAAATGATTCCATGTCAAATCAAATATTCGTACAGGTTTCTGCAGAATTAAACAAGAACGTGTGCATCCTAACTCAGTAGCTGTTCATCCGTCAACGGAAGTTGCTAAATTTTGAAATAGTTTAAACAAGTTCATGTTTTGGAAGAATTCAGAAAATCAAAAATAAATTAATTTATACATATTCTGAATTATTTAAGAGAATACAAATATCTTTAAAAGAATTCAAGAGATTATACTTGAAGTCTAAGAAATCGAGTGAATTCTGCAGGATTAAAAAGACTTGAAGAAAACTACAATAAATTGAATTCAAATACTTCAACAGAATTATGCACAATTCAAGAAAAACGCGAGCATCATAATCCAGTAGCTGTTCATTTGTCAACAAAAGTTGCTCAATTTCAAAATAGTTGAAAAAGTTGTATGTTTTGAGAAGAATTTATAAAATGAAAAATAAATCAAGTTACATCCTAAGTATTTCAAGAGAATTCCTAAAAATCTATAAGGGAATTCAAAATATTACACGTGAAATCTAGGAAATCGAGAGATTTCTGCATAATTCAAAAGGCTTGAAGGGTTTTACAACAATTAAACGTGAATTCTAAAGATTTTAAGGAAATTCTATAAAGTTCTTAAAGAGTTAAACTGAATTCAAAGACTTCTACAGAATTCTTCAGAATTCAGAAAGCGTGTAAATCCTTATTTACGAGTAGTTAAACCGATTGCCAAAGATGATGACTTTGGAAACAGTTTAAGAGAATTCCATGCTTTCAGCAGAATTCAGAGAACTCAATACATTTGATTGAATTTTACATGAATCAGGGTTAATAGTCTGTACGGTCATTGATTATTTGCAATAATATGCGAATTGTCTGGGCTTACTGAAATTACTTGCACTACGCTCACCGAATTTCGGTGGACCTGGCCTAGATTTCCATTTTTTCCATGCACCGAATTTCGGTGAGCCATTGTTTTATCTCGAAAATGTTTAAATATAAAACTTAATTCTGTTGCAAAGTTATTTTACGGTTCGGTCGAACTCGAGCCCACCCGATTTAAACAGGCAAATACACTCCTAATCGCATTTTTTTCTTTTTGTTTTTTTGAATTCTCGAAGCAAGGTGAAGTTACCGCTGTAGGAGATATTGCTCTTCGGGGTCGCACGCACACTTGCAACTAACTGTTCACCTATATGCATTTTCAATGTCCTCTGGTACCTAAAATACGCACCGGACCCAAAAATGCTTTGGGACTTTTCGACTAGAATTTTTTTTTCTCTCCACCATTACAAGGAACGACAATTCTCCTGGGATATATATTAGAGTGGTGATTAGACGGAGAGACAAACTGTGCTCCTATCGTACCGACCCCTTGCGTCATATAGTTGAAAGCATCTTTAAAGTGATGGACGTTTGCGAACTTAGTGCGATCGCGTACTCCAATTCAATATGACAGTCCACGTTCGAGATTACGTACCATCGCGAAAAAAACATACAAATGTTTGCATTACGGTGAAACCTATTAAAATAAGTAATCTGGAAATAGAATCAATTGGGATTAAGTGAATATGTGAAAAATACGTAAGAATGCGTAAATATTTGTGTGCCTATGATTGCGTGATTAGGTTGTTGATGAAAAAGAAACAAAACTATTTTTTGAATCAAATAAATAAAGGATTCAGCACAGTTTACATTGCAAATAACTTGTCGTGGAATTTTCTACTTTTGTGATATTTATTAGTTTAATAAACTACTAAATAACTCACACGATATGAACCAATACTACGGTAAGCCTTTTACAATGTACATTGTGCTGGGTCGTTTATGGTTAGATAAACTACAAGTTTTAATTAAATCAACCAAACTCTTTCCTTAGACCACCAAAAACACTTACTTGAATTAGCTAAAATATTATCTTGGATCGAACAAAATGTTTGCTTGGATTAACCGAAAGTTTTACTCAGACCAACCAAAATATTTTTTAGTATCAACCAAAAGATATGGTGTAATCAAACAAATTTTATTAACCAAAAAATTTTCTTTGGTTAACCAAATATTTTGTTATCCATATAATAACCATATTCTTGGGTTGGCTCAACAAAAATTTTGTTCATTCAATCAAATATTTTACTGGGTGCATTATAAAATTTCCTTACACTTCAACATTCACTATTTCGAAAAATTTGTTGATTCATAATAATTTGAAACTATTCTTGTCAAATAATTTTTAATATTTTTTATATGAATGTATTGTTTCTCAAAAATTGGAACATTTTTTTCCGGTTTCAACGACATATAATTTGTATATAATGGTTGACAATTTGATAAGTATTAATTTTAATATGAAGCTAAAGTTTGTTGATATTAAACTCCTTTCCATATATACATATTTATTATTCATCATCAACCTTCACGAGGACCACGCTAAAAACATTTGCGTGTACTTGCTTGTGCATACAAATGGCCAAGATGCTTCCCCGAAAGGGCACCTGGATCTTCTTGGCTTGAACTGATTTCATCTTGAAATATAAAAATTTCTTTGCGAAATTTGCAAGCTATGTGATGCCCTCATAAAAACACCTGAGGAAGAATGCAAAACCATCACTACCAAGGTGGTGAAAAAAGTATTGAGAGATATGAAAAACTATTCCGCTCCAGGACCAGATGGTATCAAAACCATTTGGTGGAAGAAGGGGGTACCCCCCATTAACAATAGTGAAATTGCCCCCTCCGGGAATCCCAAAATGAGCTTGGGCTATCTTTTTCAGACTATTTAAGAAGAAGTTTGGCCATATGAGTAGCCAACACTCCCTCACATATATATGAGCTAAAAACCATCATTTTTACAATATATTTTGTTTCTCAAGAACTGATAATTATATCACTCATTTATGTATAAAAGATTTGATGTTTGAATATACGAGTACGGACTATGCTGTTTGTTCGAGATATTCTGCCCCACAAACTTACTTGGTGGTGGGAGGGGGATCTACAGTTTAAGGTGGGTTCCGAACTACCAAAAACATCAGCTTCAATTAATTAGAGAACCTTTTTCTCTAGAGATACTGTTCCCAAGACTCTCCGGAGATGAGCAACTCCCTTGCTAGGCTAGTCTCCAAAACCTACGTTTTAGACACCACGACTATCATCCCACTCATTTTATATTTATTAAAAAGCATATTTAACATATTTGGTCTATCCATCTTTATTAATCCGACGAAAAATTATTTTATACTAATATATGAATAAAGTGATTAGAATAACTGTAAAAGTAGTTCAAAAATAGAAGAAATTGATATCACAAAGAATTCTATACTGAAAGACAAACTTCCAAATACACTGTCTTCAAATTGAGTAGTATCCTTTCACTTGTTGAAACAGCCATAAGTGTTTCACGGACAGTCAGCGATATTTCACTGGTTCTCTCAGTGGAATTCCATCACTGGTTTAGTCAGCGTAGATGACCGATCACTCAGTACCAGTAATTATCTGGTTGTACGCGTAGTTGTCCGTCAGCTGGTTAGGCATCACACTTATCATTCAACACGTTGGTGCTAATCTTTGCAAAATTATCGTTTAAAGTTAACGCTTTACTCGCACAACAATGAATGAGAGCCAGGCTGCATTATAATAGAATATAAGACATCGCGTCTAGATGTGGGGAAAATTGTAATCGCCATTACTTCAATGTATATAGTGACGCGTTAAGAAAAAATAAAAATGGTAACGCTTTTTTAGTAGAGTCACTTACTACTTCACCCAGTCCAGAAGCGAAACCCTCTGGTTTACTAATAATAATTCAAAATAATAATTCAGTTACTGATAATTTTACCGTTTTAGTTTAAGAGAGCATTGAAAAGTTTCTCTGCAGATTCATCAGGTTCTTATTTGATACTTTTGAATTGGTGTTCCATATAATTTTAATTTTGTTCTTAAAAAACCCCTGTGGGAAATCATTTTAAATGGTATCAGATAGTGTTTTTTATTGACATCCAGAAAACGACTTAACTGCGACAAACATATGTACAATCTCCAAATAATATTAATTTGCATCTGTTCTCTAAATAGTTGAAGCAGTGAAACCGACATTGTTTGAAACAGTATTCTGCTTTGTTGCTGAGGAACCTGTGAGGTTCCGGAGTTTCACTGATTAAGAAATAACAGACGCGGAGAAAACCAGAGAATATTGTCACTGAAATAATATATTATATGATATGAAGTAAGATATGAAGTATTATACACATGAAGTTAGAGTATTTCGATTTTTCACCGTTGGAGGGCGACAGGCCTCAGACCATTTCCGGTTCTTCTATTAGGGGAGCCGGGACGCTTCACCCTGCGACGTGTATATGTCACTGCACGTGACATGATACTTCCCCGAAAACCGTGTCATATCCCCCTATTTTCAGTGTCACCTATTTCTTATTCGGCAAATATATTTTTTCGTTTATGTTAAACCGTTTATTCCTCTTGTATTCCAAATACTATCGAAACCCCAAACCCAAAATAATTTCAAGTAGCATTATTTCGCTTGAGTAATTTAGATATATGAGAAACATCTTTAAATTTTATTATCATACAATATAGGTATAATATCAGTTTCAATTACTGTTTTTAGAAATAAGGTAGCTTTTATTATACACATTTCTTGCATTTAAAAAGTTAGATTATACATAATGCCCTCTATTTATTAATATAAGTCTCGCTTTCTATATAATATCCTTATCCAACAGTAAATGATGTATGAACACTAATATTTCTGTCATGCGCAGTAGCGATTTATGTGTCTTTTTAGGTTATGTTGACCCTTATTAAGGTCACGTTAATGGTGCTCCACTTCAATTTTCCCAAAGTTTGCGTCACAATCATTTTTTTTAAGCAGGAAATACATAAAAAACACATTAAAAATTACCAAAATGTTGAAAATTAATATAATTTTGAAAATTATTTAAATTTTGAAAATCAATTAGATTGGAAATTTTTTTAAAATTAGTAAATTTGATCAAGTTTTTGAAAATAATTAAAATATGAAAATAAAAAAATGGAAAAATTTGGAAATTTTATTAATTTCCTAGAGAACAGGCCATACCCCCAATATAATTATAATAAAAAATGGTGAAATGAAAATCAGTAAAATTTTGAAATTCGAAACAAATTAAAAAATGGTAAAATTTTGAAATTTTGAAAAAAAATCGAAAAATGGTAAAATTTTGAAAATTGGTTAAGTTTTTGAAAAGTAGTAAAATTTTGAAAATTATGAAATTTCAAAAAAAAATCGAAATTACCCCCATTCCATATTTCCCATAGTACATGCCACCCCCACTCTAAATTTCAGATAGTACATGCTACCCCGACTCCAAATTTCTTATAGTACATACCACCCCCACTCCCAAAATTTCCCATATTACACCCCCTAATCCCTCCCACACTCCAAATTTCCCATATTGCAGGCCACCCTCACTTTAAATTTTCCATAGCACAGGCCACACCCCACTCTAAATTTCTAATAGTAGAGGCCCCCCCCCCCCCCCCCACTCCTCAAATTTCCCATAGTAGTCCTATTCTACCAACGCATTTTAAATTCAATGTTTTTAGCTGCATTAAAATTGAAGCATACAAAGGTTTTTTCTTTGAAATATAAATTAATTAAAACATTTTCTTTATTTTTCACGATTGTAATTTATAACTTCCAAAATTGAATAATTGTAGGTCAAACATGAAAAAGTAGAATAATTCCACATTCATAGAGGTCCTCTCATATATATTGAACCATTGAAGACTCTGTCCTTTTTTAAGCTTTTTGAAACTTTATTTACACGGAGAAGAATAGCTGTGTTAACTGACCTAACAGCTAATTGTAATTGGTCACACAGTAAACTTGACCCTTGTCAAGTAGCAGGTATGACTACTGAAGGTGCCTTGCTAGACACCTGCGAGAACCACAGTAAAAATACATTATATACATACTATTATACATGGTAAATTGAACTCTTAACGTTAGGCAGAAAAGCTTATTATATTATATTTTTTGATTGAAAAAATAAAATTAGAAACGATTTATCATTATTATATATTCATCTGTGTTTCGTTTTTTTCATCTTCAACAACATAGACTAAAACAGTTAATACCATGTATTAGGTAAAATATTTTTATAAAGTAAGTTACCAATTCGCTATGATGACAAAGTCAAAAATTTATATATACACATACACACTCATATATATTGTAACTGGCGGTTTTTAGCCTCAGTTAACTAATGAACAATTTAATAATTGTTCGAGTATTTTTATCAATAAGTGGGCCTTCGCACAGAGGAAGAATAAGATTTCATATCTTTTTGAACATACATTTATTCAAAAATATCTCTAAACCTACGTACATGTAAATCTAAGCCCTGAGCTAAGCTAATAATTTAATTTTACATCATTTGAAAATCTTTGGTAATTTTGCATATGAATTTTATAATTAAATTAAGCTTATAATATAATGTCCGTAAAATCAGTCTGTATGAGAAACGCAGTTTCTCTCAATCTAAACTTATTTAAATCTCGCTCTTATAACGGAATAAGACAAATCGCAAATTTAACTAAAGGTTCATTCACCTTAAATACTCCTTTCTGATTTTCGCTAAATTTACAATTCTAAATTATGACACTTTTCTGGATATTTCCAGTTTACTACAGAAACTCTCTAGAGTATAAAATTTTATTATAGGGCTTTCTCAAATTGCGATAGCCAGAAAATATTTTCTCGTTCTTATTGAAATTTTGTCCCTTTCTTAGCCAGGTGCGGAGAGGTATACTCCCGTCTGCCCATAAGAAACCAAGGTTTTCAAGAAGAAACTCTATTTTCTAAATCTAACTTCTTCAACCGGGGTTGTCAGGTATACTGAGCCCCGCTCTTCAATTAGATAATAGAAAAATGTAGCAAACAGACAATATTTTCTAATATTGGCACTCTGGGCCAGAAAAAGTATAAAATTTAAGAGACTTTGTAGTCTTAGAATATTTTCGATTGGAATTTAAGATACTTTCTAGTCTTAGAATATTTCAAGTAAAGTTTAAGAGACTTTTGTAGTCTTAGAATATTTCAAATAAGATTTAAGAGACTTTGTAGTCTTAGAATATTTTTCAAATGAAGCGCGGAGAAATAGCAAAATTTAGAGTCTTCGAAAGGATAGTTGTTCTCGTGCGAGAACTACGCAGCTCAGAATAAAAAGTGCCCTTGGGACCGGGTACACACGGTATACGTTCTTACGCTCCAGGGATCTTTAGGAAAACTTGCGGAATCTTTTTCTTGAGGATAGCTAGTCCTCAAGAGAAAAACTTTTTGCGTGACCCACGCAACCCCCCAACTGCCCATTCTGTGTCGAGTCTCTCTTTTTATAGGCCAGTCCCCATCCGCGGATCTCGCATCTCCACTAGAATGTTTTAGTGGGAGGTTGCGAGTTTGCGCTTCTCAAGTTGCCCTGTTGTGATGCAACATTTTGCCTGTCCCTTCGACGCGGTATGTCTGGTTGCCTATAGAGAGGCTATACTTTGTAACAATTATGTGAACAATTCGATAATTTTTTATTTGTATTTTGAAGGTAAAATAATTGAATTTTATTTTTTAAATAATAGTTAAACAATCATTAAGATAGAAAATATTCTAATATGCTGCAGGTTTTTGAACGTTTCAAATAAAAGAAAAAAATTTGGAACTCCCCAAGAAGTTTTAAATATAAATTTTTTTTAAAGATTTCAGGAAGATTTAAAGTGATTTCTTATTTCGAAAAAGTAAATAACTCGAAGAGAATGTTTAAAAATATTTCAAAAGATTTACAAAATGGCAACAAAACATCTGGAAGCTCTTGAGACAATTTTGTGTGCAGGATTTCACAAAAACATTAGGAAAAATGGGAGTCAGCTTAAAAGATATCTTGAAGTTCCGAAATATTTCAAAAATAATTTGAAAAGATTTGAAATAACTCACAAGAAAACTGACACTTTTGATGATTTTGAAATTAAATGTTGACTTTTTATTTTGAAAAATCTGGTCAACAAATGGACTCGAATCAAAGACCAACTCTTAATTTTTAAATCTAAATTGTTTAAATAATTAATAGTTCTTGTAAATTTATAAAGCATCAATGAACAAATTGATTGAATAGCCATTCGTACTTGACCCCGTAAAATAATTTACTCGTAGCAAAAAGACAAATTCTTCATTTTTTAATCTAAATTGCTTAATTTCTAAATAACTCCTGTAAATTTACAAAGCAACAAAGAAAAAAGGCGTTGAATAGTCATACTTAGTTGACTCTGTCAACAAATTGATTCGCAGATAAAAGACAAGCTCTTAATTTTTTAATCTAAATTGTTTAAATAATTAATATTTCTGGTAAATTTACAAAGCAAATAAAAATAAAGTCATTTAATAGTCATTCTTATTTGACTCAGTCAACAAATGGACTCGGAGAAGAAAAGCCAAACCCTTAATTTTTAATCGAATTTGTTTAAATAACTAACAGTTATTGTAAATTTACAAAGCATCAAAGAACAAAATTGATTAAATAATCACTCTAATGTACTCTGTAAATAAATTGTCTCGTAGAAAAAAGTCAATGTGTTCATTCTTTAAACTTAATATTTTAATTAATTAATATTTCTTGTCAATTTGCAAAGCAACAAAGAATAAAGTCATTGAATAGTAATTCTTAGTTCACTCTGTCAACAAATTGACTCATGGAAAAAAAGCCAAACTCTTAATTTTTATTCAAAATTGTTAAAATAACTAATACTTATTGTAAATTTACAAAGCAGCAAAGAACAAATGTATTGAAAAGTCATTCTTAGTTACCCCTTAATGAATTGACTCGTAGAAAAAGGACAAACTCTTAATTTTTTAATCTTAATTGTTTAATTATTTAATATTTCTTGTAAATTTTCAAAGCAACAAAGAATAGAGTCATTAAGTAGTTCTACGTAGTTGACTCCGCCAACAAGGGGACTCAAAGAAAGAAAGCCAAATCCTTCATTTTCATTTGAAACTATTTAAATAATTAATACTTCTTTTAAATTTACAAAGCAACAAAGTAAAAAACCATTGAATACACATTCCTAGTTGACTTCAAAAATAAATTCACTCGTTAAGAAAAGACAAAATCTTAATTTTTTAATCTTAATTGTTTAAATAATTAATAGTCCTAGTAAATTTACAAATCAATAAAGAAAAAAGGCATTAAATAGTCATTCGTAGTTCACTCCGTCAACAAATTGACTCGTAGAAAAAAGACGAAGTCTTAATTTTTTAATCTAGATTGTTTGAATGATTAATCTTTCTTGAAAGCAGCAAAGAATAATGTCATTGAATAGTCACTCTTAGTTGACTCCGCCAAGAAATTCTTTCGAATACAGTTCGGGCTTTCCAAATTACGCGTTGATGCTTTTCGAGTATCGGTCATCGATCATCTGGCGATATATTGGCAGGCAGGCCTCGTTGACAGACCTAGCGTGCCTTCCCTCTCTTCCCTAGTTACCATTCCTCTAACTAGTCTCGCCACGCTACGTTGTCGGAATGTTACAGTTACATAAAACTAACCATCTAGGTGAAAGCGAGTCCGGTCTTCTTGGGTCCTTCTTGTATTTACAAACTGGCCTGAGTAATCTCGGCTCCTGACAATAAGTTCAATCCCCAAGAAACTTTAAACGGCACATACACCCCATTTCGGTGTATCACTTTAAACTCTCTATTTTCGATTTTCAAATAGCCGTGAAGAATATTGCTACAGCAAATAGTTTAAATGATTAATATTTTTGTAAATTCGCAAAGCATCAAAGAAAACAGTATGGAATAATCATTCTCGGTTGACTCCGAAAACAAATTGACTCTTAGAGAAAAAGGTGAAACTCTTATTTTTTAATGGAATTTGTTCAAATAATTACAATGTTTGAAGATCAAATGTTTTTATAAAACAAAAATGACCTCCACTTAAATTCGGCACGATCGCTGTAACTTAATCTCTTGGAATGTTTACATCCATAATGTAAACAGATCCCTCGAACTCGCTTCTATCAATTCATGGGAACGCCAGTACGCCGTTACTCCGTTACTACTTGCTTTACGTACCTGGAGGGGTTTTCCAATTCAACTTATTTATGTTAAAGCTTTGACTCCATTTTAACCTACAAATATGAAATGGGGCAAATCATATAATTTATTACAATATGTAGTCTAATTATCGGCCATATTTAATTAATTTAGTAATTGTCAAGTTTAAACTCAATTTTTACATTAAAATGACTACTTATTCGCCGAAATTTTCTTTAAAACAAGTTACTAGCTTAAATTTCAAGAGTTTGCATGAAAGGCTATATATTTCTTTACTTTGGAAATTGTAAACTAATACTATATTTTGCTATACTTTACTATAACAATTGTTATTTTATTATAATTTTAACATTTTTTCGAAATTTCAAATTTTATTGTTCTGACTTCCTTATTTAAGTCAAGGCTCAAAAATTATGATATGATGATTTGTGAACATGAAGAATAAGAATGAAGAGAGCCAGTGTAACGCAATTGTTAAATCTATAATAGTGATGTGCACTATAAAGTTGCGGACATGGATCCATTCACCTGCAAATGCGCAAATATGTATCTTCCATGTTTATTTGAAAATCTTGAAAATTGCCGAAGATATGGAGGTCACAAAATTTTGCGAAGTAATGACCAACAAAATAAAAAGTTTTTAATCCCTGTTAATGAAGCGACTTTCCTATGAGGTTTCAAATGCGCTCATATGTGCCACTTTTAAAATTAACAATAAAACATAATCAACCCCCTCATTGGTACTTGTTACGATCTACTAGCCATTGATATCTCCAAATAACAAATTGCACTAAAAAATTTTATAAAGGGCTTTTTGTATAGTATTTTAAATGCGCACATATGCGGCACTTTCACATTTAACAAACCACCTTGGTAATAAGCACTTGATTATCGTTTTTTTTTTAATATTGAAAGTGGCCCATATGAGCTCATTCAAATCTATCCAAAGAGACCATTATACATTCTTATATTGCAATTCCGTTTATTGGCTGATATCACAGTTAGTGGTCGTAACAAGTGGTAATGATGGAGTTGATTATGGTTTTTTGTTCATTTTGAAAGTGACGCATATGAACAACATTGAAATCCTATACGAAAAGCCCTTTATAAAATTTTATGGCGCCATTTAAGTTATTTGGAGATATCATCTTGTAGTGGATCGGTAACAAGTCGTAATGAGAGGGTTAAGTATGGTTTTTTGTAAATTTTTAAAGTGGCGCATATGATTTCACTTGAAATCTGACACGAAAAGCCATTTATAACATTGCATAGTGAAATTTAAGTTATTTGGAGTTATCCTATTTGGAAAGCACCCCTATTACTGGCCACAAAAATAACTTAGGTCACACACGACTCCCTTTCCAACGTCTGGGGGGGGGAGGTAATTCTGATTGGCCACAGAAATAACTTATGTCACACGGCCTCCTTTTAATATTCCATAGGGGGGGGGGGGGGCATTGACTAGCGATCCCCTTTAAACATTTCGCAGTATTTCTTTGATTTTTCATATTTATCGTCTATTTTCTTGAGAACTATTAGTCGTTGATGACGTTATCAACGAATGCTAAAATTACTTTTTTTTTAGATATTCAGCAATTTAGTATTCGGTTCGGATTTCTAAAGCCGCAAGATTCAATAATTTTTGTCTAATTTATTGCATACGACATCTTAATAATCATCTCTTGAAGCACACAGAACCAATTTTTCTATAAAATGTTTAAACTATAAATTATAATCTAGATTATACGCGGAAAAAATGCATTAATAAATAAAATACAAACATCTGTTTTTGAAAAACTGGCTCTGCTTACTCCGATATATAATTATGTGGATGACGTATGAAATAAAGCAGAAAAAATATTCAACTACGCGGCCTCAAAATTCAGAACCGATTACACATTCTGATATATGATAGTGCGTTTTTTGGTTTGAGACATTTAGAAATTGAGTACTCGGTTCTGAATTTTGAGGCCTTAAGGTTTAATATTTTTATCCGCTTTATTTCATACGTCATCTACATAATCATATCTCGAAGCAAGTACAGACATTTTTTCGATGAAATATTTATATTTTGTTTAGTAATTAAAAAGGCAAGATCAGTAGTAGTAACGCGCATTGTTAGCTGTCTATGCATTTATGCCGCGTTTAATCTAGAATATAATCTATAATGTAAGCATTTCATTCAAAAATCGGCCCTGTGTTTTTGAACATATGAGTGTATAGATGATGCATGCAAGAAATTAGACTAAAATGTTTAAGCGTGCGGCCTAAAAATTCAGAGTCGAGCACAGAAAAATCTGAAGTTACCATAGGAACCCATTTTTGGTTCCAAAGGACCTGCCACAAAAATGAACACCACTTGCTGAAAAGGAACTCAAAACGATAAATAAGATTTAAATAATACCACACTTGGTGTTTTAAAGGATCTCAATTGTAATTGAACCTATTTCCAAAGAACCTTTTTTTTTTGCTTTGCCCACTTGGACATTACGTTTAATTCATAACACAATATTTACCTTAAAGCACACATTTAATCGAACTATGATGGACAAAGCTTAATGACGATAATGAAATTATAAAATACCACCGCAATTAAAGATATATAAATATAATATAAATTGATTGATAAATATATATATATATATATTGATAAATATAAATTGATAAACATCAGTGGCAAGTTATGTAACAAGCTTGTAAATATAAAGGCTTCTTCATATGCAAGATACTTTTCATTGCAAGTCATAGCCCGGTAAAAATCCTGAAGAGAATAAATAAATTAACCATAACAATGCCCGGGTTTATTTGTTCCAGCTAATTTTATTCTCTTCGAGGAGTCTACCGACTGGATTTTTACGAGGGTGAACATGTACGCTGCTGACATGCTTGTACAGATACCACTGATGGTCACTGCTATTGTTGTCCATTTTGATTATTAAATAACATACAAACATTAATCAAAAAAACCGTCTCTTCTTGCTTCGAGATATGGATATTTAGATGAGGTATGAAAAAATGTATACAAAATATTCAACCGTGCGGCCTGAAAATTCAACGAAGATTGTCATTCTGATAAATAGCCTTAACAGCTGAACTGAATATTTAAAAAAAAGTCAAAATTGAACTGATTTTCATCATCAGTAACGAACTAGTAGCTAGGTCTTGGATATGAGAAAAGTTCATCGGATATTGATGTATTTCTGTAAGAAATCTGCGAATTTTGAGAAAGAATTGTTTAACTCGATATGACGAGTCTAAAACCGCTAATGACTTTTCAACCTAAAGAATTGCAAAAATATTATGAGTGATTGGGACAAGTTGTACAGAGCACTTACGAGCTTACCCAATAAAGCTGAGAACTAGGAAGTAGGTTCGCCTTTACGTGGCCAGCAAACACTCTCGCCAACACGCGCTGTGCGTATGTGCACGCGTACACGCAAAAAATTACTCAATTTAAGTAAAAAATACAGGAAAAGAAGGAAAAATTAAAATAACGGTATAAAAGGGGCAGGTCAGGTCACGAATCTTCGGAAAATTTCGTGACGTAATTCATCGAAAGGACGCTCACGTTGCGAAATGAACTGATTTTGCTGTAGCACTTTTTTAATTCTGTGAAACTAAAACTCCACGAATTATGGAAACATAGTATCATAGCCTACACTCATCAACGCGACATGAATATTGGAGTAGGACGCAAGTAGCATAAATGACCGCGACCTGCGCAAGCGTTCTATAACGTCATGCAAGGTAGTACGAACCTAAAATTCAGGAAGGTATATTCCTTTATTTTATGTAACAAAAGTCTTTCAGGTTATTTCAGGTTACCTTCAACTTATTTTTAGAACTGAATATTGAAATTTCGAAGTATAATTTACTTTATTCCAGTAGAAAAATGCCAATTTCTTATTTAAGATAAGTTAGTTCTTTATTTAGGATAGTTTGAACAATTAAATTCAGTTATTGAATAAATACTGTTTCGCTTTGATAGCTGCACATGTTTACGCACACTTGATTTATGTTTAGAAAATTAAATCACAAAAATAAAATGTTCCACTTTTATATTTAAGTCTGCAATTTTCAGAAACTGTTCGTAGGAAATTCGAACTGCTCGTAAAAAAGTTTAAATTTATTTAAAAATTTTTAATAGAAGTAAGAAATTAAATTGTTATCTTTTTCATCCCATATCCGAAACCTAGCTACAAGTTCGTGAATTGTTTAATGATGAATTTTTTCGCTTAACTCTGCTCTAAAAGTAACTAAAATATTTTGAACTTGAAATTGCGTTAAAAGTTTTGCATTCAGGAGTTTCACATTGCCATATTTATTATTTGTGTTCAAATACTTTAAATGTTCTTATCTGAAATTCTTGTCTGATATAATTTTATATTTTTCAAGAGGTTTAACAAGAAATTCTTTCTTAATATATTTGATTGAAAATATTAATATTTTATTAACAACAATACGGCCCTGGTCGTTTGGTGGTGTTAATTTTCTCCTAGTGAATAAACAAATGCGTACTGTTTTATCACTTTCAGTCAGAAAAACGTATTATTTCGACTTCCAAAATTGGAGTATCGTGTTGGGTACGTTTTCAGTATGATGGCATGTGCTATCTGTAATGAAACTATAGCGAGGGGAGCGACGGATTCTCTTGCCTGTGGAAAGTGTGGCGCTTTTTCTTATTTGACCTGTCTGAATTTTTCGACAAAGGACATTGAAAGTGTCAACAAAAAACTGAAGGTTTGGAAATGCACTAATTGCTCTGAGCCTATGGGTAAGGAAAGTACTTGTCTTCGTGGGTCTCTCATCGCTGAGTCGTCTGAGGGAGACGTAAGTAAACCAGGGATGTCTTCTGTCACGCTGGGGCCCGGAGTTGAAGCTTTAATCGCGAACGCTATTTCTAAAGGACAGGAGTCCGGCCTTCAAAAAATCACTGCTTAGTTGGAGGAATTTGGGGCTAAACAAATGACTTTTAACAACTCTCTGGAAGTAGCCATCAAAGGAATAAAAGCTGATGTTATTAAAAATACTTCCCGGGTCCTTGTATTAGAGGATACTACGTCTTCGAATGTGACAGATATTATCAAGCTCAAACTGTCGGAGGATGTGCCTGCTACTTTCTTCCAGATTGCTGCAGCTTTGGAGTTACCTCTAACAAATGCTGACATTTCGTCTATTTACCGTCTTAGAGTTGTTACAAACAATTACAACAGTTACAACAAAATTCATCGGATGGAGTGAGGATGTGCCTCTGTATATAAGAGAATCGCTGTCTAAAAACAATCGACTCATATATAGTGCATCTTTATAACTTAGAAGGAGTAAGCACTATGTGGCTCTCATAGCTAATCAGCTACGTTTTTTGTACACTTTTTTGGCAATTTTTGCTGTTTTTTTATTCTCTATAATTTTATAAGTATAGATTTAGACTGCGAGGTTTTCCTTTTAAGGACTTATATGATTTATTATGCATGGTTGATTGTAATTATTAGTTATGGATTTGTAACTAATTTAGGTGAAAACAAGTTGCAATTTTTTGAGCTTTCTTCTTTGCCTTTGTACATGTAATCTCAGGCCTTTTATAATTTCAGTCATTAAATACTTCAAAACGAAATCTTTTCGGATATTTGTCATCATTCTCTATACATTATTCTTTCAGAGTAAAAGTAATTTTAAGTCTGATGATTATCTGTTTATAAGAATTGTTAGCATGAAGTTTGGACTGAGTTGGGTATTTTTTGGATACATTTATGCCTATTCTTGTTATGCAACTAAATTTATTCTCAGCCTATTATGGATTATTTAAGTATTTGCTATGTGAATGCTCAGTCTCTGTCGGCTCACATTTACGAGTTCCGTCATTTTTTCAGCTCTTGTGCGTACCATATTATAGCAGTCTCAGAAACATGGCTAACTTCGAATCACCTATCAAGTGTAGTCGCTCTTGAAAATTTTTGCACTTTTCTGTAGAGACAGAGAGGAGTGGAGAGGGGGTGGCGTTTGCCTGTATGTGCACGAGAGCCTTAAGGGAGTCTTATTGGGAGTGAGCTCACCCGGTAATTATCCTACTGCTGAATTTATTTTTGTTGAAGTCAAGGGAGCGAGGGACAGTGTTATGGTGGGTGTCATTTATAAACCTCCAAATGCCTATTTTGGCACGGAACTCGAATCGGACATTTTTACCCGTGTACCGAACTTTAATAATATTATTATTCTCATTGGGGATTTTAATGCTAATTTAGATGTGATTTATAATCATACTAAATTTTTAACATCTATATATATGCTGCTGAGTTATCTATTGTCTCACATAATTCCACCCATCACACGTATCATTCCAGTTCCCGAATAGAATTAATGATAGTAGATGATATTGATAAGCTGAATTCTTATAATCAACATCTTATTCCATTTCGATCTAATCATGATCTTATCAATATTAAATACAAATATATCTGTACTCAATCCATAAACCGAAATCAAACTCAAATAA
>JAAAKG020036255.1:0-19276 GCA_010014905.2 Druon quercuslanigerum
AGAAAGTGCACAGAACTCTGAATAACTAATATTAAATATACAATTTCTAACTAAAATTTTGTTTTCTGAATTTCACCTTCAGTCCTGCTAAAAAATTAGTTACAATGAACAATGACAATAGTCTTCTCGATGTTATAAATTATTTTTAATAAACCTTAGTTTTGAACTTAAAAAAAGTTTAGTGCATCCTTCAACAATGTGCAGTATTTGCGGCTTAAGCAATTATTTAAAAATTAAATTTCACGGTAAGTGATTAAGAATTTGAAGCCGAGTTTGATGCCAGTCATTTTTTTCGAAGATTTTGAACATTTGGAAATGAATGGTTCTTCAGAGGTCTCTGGTAGTCTAGCAGGAACTTCTGAACATCCATTCATTTCCAAATGTTCCGATCTGACTTTCAACAAAAGAATACACAAAAAGTTTGTTGCATTTTCAACTCAATCAACATTTATCAAATCATTTAAAACGTTGGCGTTGTGGCGTACCACTAACTAAGTGTAATTTTTTTATTAGAACAAGTGCAAACAGAGGTACTAAACATATGATTAGTTCAAATCTGCAGGGGTGGCTTATGAATGTTTTAGTTGAGTCTAAATATTTTTTTATTTGAATGTTTATAAAAAGAATGCATTGAACATTTTAAATTTTGGAAATGGTTTGAGAAATTTTGTAGGCATTTTCTTTTCCTATTTTTTTAAAAATGTTTTTTCTTTGAAAATTCAACTATTTTGTTGAATGTGCAATATATTTCCATTTGAAATATTAGAGTTTTATATTAAATTTAACATAGTACCTGTATAATTTTTTCCACTCGTCTAAGAAATGCAGGGGAATGAATTTTTTATCCAAAAAGATTAATCTTAGGAAAACAGTTTAAATTATGACTAATTAACAAAATCGTTAAATAAAAAAATATATCAATAAAACTCAAGCAGTTGTATTGTCAACCGAACAGTTGACCTTTCAGAGGAATAGACTAATTTTCAACAAATTATTTGAATTTTTCCTACCCAACTAAGTTGTCAATATAAAAGAAAGAATTTGGAATAAAATGATCAATTTTTAACTAAAGATGGAATAGATGAATTTTGTGTTTAAAGAATTAATTCTTTTTACAAAAAAACTATTTTTAACAAAACAGTAGAATGCCTAATAAGATATTACATTTTTTACAAAACAGTTTTTTTTAAGTAGTTAAATGTTCAATAAATAGCTGTGTTTAAGAGTCCACCTTCTCAATAGTGCCGCGAACGACCTTGTATAAGAATAGCTTTTCTCGGAATGGGATTCCCCCACCACTATCACGCTCTCGAGTGCTCATGAATTTCTAAATCCCTTTCTCAATAGCACAGCGATGTCATTCATGTCCCGCTTAGGAGCAAGAGTGTGTAAGTTTGTATAACCTTCGCGCGGCATTATCAGAAACATTGGATCCGAACTTTGGGCGAGCAGACGAAAGCGCAGCAGTGAGGCTAGAGGCCGAGCTCGGATTCGGATTAACGGCACAATTAAGAGCGGCACTATTAAAAGTTGGACTGTTATACTTATATTAGTGCTCATTACACGAGCACTTAGCTTCCCGTTATCAAACCTATTTGCTTCCTCATAGAGGAAGAATTTGTGATTTTTTAAGTAATAGACCAAACTAAAGATTTTATTGATGTGAAACTTCTAATGAGGCGGTACGCGTGTGGGAGCAGCTTTAGCTTGGCAATGCTCGCGATGGCAGACACATGCACAATACGGCAGACACTAACGGCAGACCTTCGTAACTCGTCGGCTCTCTTCGGCTTGACTCGGCCAGAGCCCTCTCTCTACGCGCAGCCGACTGACTACACACGCACACTGCTCTCTCGGCTCTTTCACTCTTCACTCTTCACTTTTCATTTCTTTCATTACATTATTAGATTGCTTTTAAAATTTTTTAAATCAATTTAAGAATAGAAATTTACAAAAAATAGAAAATTACAAAATAATGCAATTTTACGTGGTGAAAAAGGGAAGGGGTAAATTCTATCGCAACCTATCAATCGCAAGTATCAAATTTGAATTATGTCGATGAAAAAAGTTTTTCTGTTTAAAACGGATGTTTCAAATATAACGAATGACCATAACTTCTTTACTCTCTAATAATTTTTTGTTAATTTTATAGTTCAATCGATTTGTATCGGATCAAAGAATTGTTTCCGTTATTTCATCAATTTCAAATTATGTTAATGAAAAAATTGGATCATAAAAAAATCGTTTTTTCCCCAATATTATGCAATAACATAAATTCCTTACTGTTTAATAAAAGGTATTAATATTATAAGTGAATCAATTTGTCTGGAATCAACAAATCTTTTCTATTGTCGTATCCACTTTTACTTATGAGAATAAAAAAAATTTTACTACAAAAATCGATTTTAAAAATATTATAAGTGACGATAGCTTTCTTACTCTTTAACCCTTATTTCAACACCGGGACACTCACTTCTGTACTTATTCAAAAAAAGTTTCATGTTCCCTGCAGAATTCGCTTTTAAACGTTTAGGTCGACGCGATTTAACTTTTTTGCAATAGAATAGGAGAGTGAAAAAATTTCGTTGGGTCTTATGAAGATGAAAATATCAAGCTCGAACTTCTGGTACTTGATTTTAACACCTGGGTTCGAGGTACACCCCCCCCCCCCCCTATATAAAAATACGTTAAAAGCTTATGATTTGAAATCAAAATTGAAATTTTGTATTTTTTAATAATATAATTACCATATTGAACACCGAACTGACTTTTATATTCATAACTCTTAAATTTACTGAAAGAATCTTCATCAAAAATTTTCTACGACTTTTCTACCATTATTGTCTCTTGCAGGTGTAGAATTAGCCGCAGCTTCAGTTCTCACTGGTTTTTTTTTCGTATAGCTGTCGACTGCAATTTTTGTTGAAAAATTTCTCATAAGTTGCATATTTTGATAATGCTCTTCTACGAAATCAGACATTGCAAGCTCCTCTCTTAGTTGAGAATCTAGGGGAAAATCATTATTTATAGCAGAACAATCCTACTTTTCTGGAGGCATGTAGAAAATATTTGTCATGAGAGTTGACGGAAGCCGTGTGGCGGCGCCACCTATGCAGTTAGTCGATAATTTAAATATTGCAAGGCGAAAGATTTCTGCTACTTTTTGTTAAAAGATAATGATCTTTAACACTTTTTGAATCTTTTGAATTAAAAATATTTTTTGAAAATCGTAAAATTCACTGATTTTAGGAGTAACTCCCAAAACATTTCAACTAACTAGTACAAATTATTATTTATGCACAGTGTATTAACTTTAATTTTAATGACGTGGGGCTTATTGTATTCTTTAAAATATTCTCTATAAATCTCATTGGTATGTTTTTATTAAAAAAATGTTATTTATGCAAACCTATCGTTCACAAAAATAACGATTTTATAAGCTCTAAATAAAATAATTTTAATAAAAACGTACTAATGACATTTACAGAGAATCTTTTAAGGGATAAAATAAGCCCTACAGCATTAGGATTAAATAACAGTTGCAATTTTACCTAAAGTGGAAGAGAAAAACATTAACCCCTAAAAACTATTGTTAAATAAACAATGAAAATTATGAAAGATTTATTTCAAAATTTCACTTCGAGTTCTTTTCCAAAACTAGTCTTAAGTCTTAAGTTAAATTTCATGAAAATGGTTATGTTGAAAAGTAAATTTTTTAATGAATTCATTTAAATTAATTAAATTTGTTTCATATACAGTTTTAGTTTATTTTTTTAAACTTTAAAATTAATAATATATTAAGATATCATTCTTTCATCATAAAATACAAATTCGTTGTTTTAGATTATATTAAATAATTCCTATTATTCACAGTCAATATTGACAGTAAAATAATATTTTTAAAAAGAGAAAAATTAACCTTTCAAACAAAAATATATCACTTACCGTTGCCACAACACTTCTATCAGGTCCAAACAACAAACTTCATCACCGGTTTTTAGTTTGATATCATCCCTTGAAGTAGCTATTTGCCATTGTTTAAGAATCTTTTCATCATTAGGCACTTTAAAATATTGAATTATTCTAGCTTTATCCTTCTCCTGATTGCTTCTATATCCCGATTTACAATTAAAACAAACGCACTTCATAATTTTAAGCGCACCTTTCAAATATTTTGGAGCATCTGTAAATGGATGCAAATTTTTATATTTGAAAGCACTTCTTTTTAGTTTTCTTTCTCTAAGATGTTAGAAAATGTCCCAAAGATCACTTAGAACACGAGAAGATTGCTTAACACTTTCATTAAATTGCTTTTAAAGTTTTTTTAAACTTAAAATTCGTATTTTCCCATACATTTGTTGCGAGCATAGACAAACTGCATAGCTGGCGCCGCCACACGTTTTCCGTCAACATATCGGATATTTTCAACTCAGAGTTCCAGGGGGTTGATTTATAGACTTTTTTTGCTTATTCAGAGCAACTTAAAGTGTTCTTCACAAACTGTGAGTCACCTGTCAAGATGATTTCGTCGGGCGTTATTTGGGTGAAATAGATATTGATAAGCAGGTAAGTTATAATAACAATTACCTAACTTTTAATTTCCTCCCATTTACTAGTCAGTATTAGTGTCTTGAAATAAAAATTATGCTTGTCGTAGCATAATTTTCAAATCTTAGGTTACACAAAACCGACTTGACATTCAAGCAACCAAAGCCGGGATGTGCATAAGTTTAAACTTATCTAATCTTGTAGTTGCTAGTGTCATACATGAAAAATTAGGTAAATACAATTGTATAATAAAAACAGAAATTTGTTTTTCACGATGAGCAGGGATGTAAAATTTCATGAAACTTTGGCCTGATGAAAAGTTTGATGAATAATTGGGGGATTCGAGAAACATTATAATGTTTTAAATATAGCGGCGAGAAAATTTAAACTCATAAGATAAAATCCTAACCTGAATTTAGAGGCCAAATCGATATGTGCATGCACAACATAATTTTTCTTCTCCTCGCCTCTATGTTTCATAAAACATACGAAACTTTGACATAAAACGTTTCCACGTTAAAAGATTCTAGCCCTGTGAATCTGAAAGGAAAATGGTGATCCCTTATTGTCGTAAGTTGATTAGTTCCTAATATGTCCAGCGCAGCGTTAGTTGTCCCACCTCTCGCTGTTTTTGCATTGTAGGGCATAAAACTAGACCACGTTTTAAAAGCAGCTTTTAAAATTAAAACAATTTTATTTATGTAATATTGCAAAAAAGTTTTCCAACAGATTTATAGAAATTCTAAAGGGAAAAAATTAATTTAAACGTCACCCAATAAACTTGCAGAAGCAGAATGAAATATTTCAATTTGAATAAAAAGTTTTAAAAAATCCTTTCTATTTCTGAAAAAAAATATTTGTATCAATAAATTATAAAAATAATTTCGTGAAAAAATTTTTATAGTATACAAGTTTATAGCAGATTTAAAATTGCCATTTTAAGGTTCAGCGAGTACTTAAAGTCTTAAACTATTGAATATAATGAATATAATGTAATTGAAATTGAATTAAATTTTTATTTAAGAACATGTAATATTAAAATAAGTAAAGAATATTAAAAAAAATGTATTGAATAAGTAACATTTCAGGCAGAAATTTATGTTTCAGGGGGACAAATATGTAGATAGAACCAAAGTTTTAACATTTTTGTTTTGAAGACATTCTTTTATTCTGAGATAGGCAGAAAAAGCGTACTGTATCTGCCCGTGGAGCGGCAGCAAAATAGCACTTTATTGTACTGTGGCAAGCGGCACGTAAAGTGACAGCAAGGAGGAAGAAGTGAGTAAGAAGTGTATGAAAAGTGAAAGAAAAGAGTGACAAGAATTCATTTGAAAATTACGAAGTGGATTGTGGACTTCTAACGTCATCTCCCGCGCGTCTAAAGTTCAACTTTACTACCTAGGTGCATAATCTACTATTATAAATATAATGATAACGTTTCAAAGAGAGAAATTACAGCAATCATTTTTTATATTATTCACTGATTATTAAAAAACATTTGTTTCAAATATAAATTTATTTTAATTCAATAAGTAACTTTGAACTCTATACAATTAAAAGTTTTCTTCGGGAAATTTTTTGTTATTTCATTATTAATGTTATTTATCATCTATGTTTGCAAAAATAAATGTTATAAATCATACTTTACTTTTGATTCTAATTCAAATCTAAGGTATATTCCACTTTGCCAGGATTATTGTACGACCTTCAAATTAATATTTTCTTCTTAGTATTTTTAGAAAATGATTGAAAAACTGTTTTGAAATGTTAAATAAGTAACATTATTTTCAGTTTAATAATTTTTTGTATGAAAATAGCATTTTGTTTATTAAATAATTTAAAAAAGTGATCTAGTCCTATTGCTTATAATGGAAAAACTCAGGAGACAGTTGGGTGGACAGGATAAGATCTGAAATATGGCGAGATGCACAGGGCTGAAAAATTCAGAGTTCAATGAAACGTTTAATGGCTTACATCCCTACACTGAGACTCCGGGCCAAACGTTAGAAAAAGCGTAGGTCGTAACAGTGTCCCGCTCCTCGATCTCTAAATTAGGTATTTTCACTTCAATCACCAGCTAAATTCACTTCGTAGATTGCTGAGGGGAAAACAAGGGACCAAATATATTGGATTCGATTCATTTTTTCCCTATTTTGCTAATATCTTCGTGAAATCTAATTTTATTTATATAAGAGTTTTTAAAAAATAGTTTTTATTTTGTAATTACTATTTCATGAAAAAATAAAATGATAATAATTATTATTAATTACAAAGATATTACAGAAATAAAGTTTTGTTTCATGCATTTGGTCCATTGATTTCCCCTCAGCTTTTAACTAAGTGAAGTTAGGTGGTGGTTAAAGTGAAAATACCTGATTGTATATATAGACGCTCATGACTTTTTCGATACATCTCGGCTTTGTTAAAATGTCAACGGCCATGACTAACCTAACATTTGGAAGTTGCATTAGGCTTTGGACATTTGAAAGTTGCATTAGGCTTTGGAACCACTCTGTCGGCTTGCGGGTTCGATTCCCGCCTCGCACTCTGGAAGAGCCTCGGTGGCCCATGCGGCGAATTCTAGCCTATTAAGGGAGTTGTTCATCTCCGGAGAGTCGTAGGACCGGTACCTCTAGAGAAAAAGGTTCTGTAAGGACTTAAGGCTGTTGCTCTTGGTGGTTCGGAACCCACCTTAAACTGTAGGTCCCATTCCACCACCAAGTAAGTGTGTGGGAGGTATATAAAGGATAGGGAAGAGGGTGCAAGAAAAATGTAAACCCTTAGGGGACACATTACAATCTTCCATCCAGTTGATTAACAATTATTTAGTCGAATATCGTAAAGTAAAACATTGCTTTGACGGGTGTTCAGGTAGCTGAGAGCGCGGTTTATCAGTCCACAACTCAGCATAAGCCAAAATTCAGCGTAAGAATGATATATTTCCCTAGATGCCCAGATGTGCAACTACGTTCATAAGAATACTTATGAGACTGAAAATTCTCTGAAATGCTCATTGTGAGTCCAATGAAATTTGAACTGCAATAAATTTAACACCAGCGTTTTTCTGAGTTGGTTAAAAGAATACTTTCGTTTCAGGGACGCAGGCAGAAAAGAGACTTCACTGTAAAAGTAATAAAGGGTTTATATACTTAAAAAGGCTCTGAATATCTTTTCATAGATCATAATTATCAAATGTCAAGCAAAGGGATCGAGTTCCACGACGTAGAATTATTATATCTAAGCATTCCAGTGAGCGGGTACCCAGGTATCTCGTGTGTTGACGAACTTAGTATTTTTTGGGTGTTGACATAACAGACTCGTCTTGAATCAAAAAATCTTTGCTGCCCTCACATAAGTTTTAAATTATGAGAACGAAAAAATTTGTACTATAAAAATCGATTTTAAATCTAATATTAATGACGATGACTTCCTTACTCTTTGATACAATGTATTAATATTATAGGTCAATCGATTCGTCTCAATCACAGTCGTCAATGTTGCGGCATTTCTATACTGTGCCGCAGATAGGGCATATGACACATATGCCCATGGTGGCAAGTGCCTTTATGGTAAATTCTACGGCATTATACGTAGCGAAGAGCTATAGATTGGTCTGTTCAAAAGGTTTCTCAAATCTTGTGGATTGAGATCGGAGACGGAAGGATTTCTTTTTGCATGTCAAGACGGCGTTGGACACAACTTAATTTACCGTGAGCGCTTAATGAATGTATCTGTAGGCAGTACCAACTGCCGAGCTTGCAAGCAAGAGCCAGAACCACTTTGACATGTTCTCAGTGGATGCTCAATTTATGCACGCTACGTGTACATAGAGAGACACAATGTGACTCTAAAATTGTTATATTAACATCTTGAGAATTTCTACCTTGTTGGTCTAATGCCCTTCTTGTCACACGCCCAGGGGAAACTGGAGTCCGTTGTGGAGCATAATCAGTATAAGATATACTGTAATTTTTCATTTTTCACCACTTAACGTATCCGTGCTACAAAGTCTGATATTGTCTTCGAAAATCTATGGACCAAGATACAAAGTCCATCTTGTGGTTCTCATAATTGGTTGCCTTGGAGGTTTAAAAGCCTAATTTTTTAGCCAACTAAAAAAATCCAGGTTTTCCAGCATCACGCTTAGTCCATTGCGAGCCAGATGCAAAAGGCTGTTCTTCTGGGACCAATTTATCTGGTCCGGTAACAATGTTCCTCCTTACATTGTACAGTAGAGCTTTGAACACTGTAGCTTTGGACACGGTCACACCTTGGACACTATCGTCAGCTTTTTCGCGGAAACTGTAAGAATATGGTGATTAGCCCAGGACCGACGCAGCCGATAACATTAGTATATTATTAGAGTCACCTACAAGACACCGTACTAGCACGGTCCTGTAAGTCGAAGCCCATTGGCTGAGGGCTTTAAAGACGTGCCTTTACAGTGTCCGATACGCCAGAGCCCGATGGTTGACAGTGTCCGAGGTTCGACTGTACAAAGGTTGCTAGCTCTAAAAAAGTATCCAGAGATGAAACTTTTATCTCCAACTGTGCCGTCTGCCGCGTAAGATCATCCGCAGCTAGAGACAGCACTCTAAATAAACAGTATTGTGCGAAGTACCTTGCGCAAATTTCCTGTTCTTGATTACCTTCTTACATAGAAGGAGCAGGAGTGGATGACGTGAACGTTCCAGTTGCGGCGGAATTGGTTTCTTTAAAGAACCATGATTGTAGCTTCTAGAGCCCTGAACTTCTCTATAATTATAATGCGACAAACGGTAAGCAGTCGAAAATCAACTGTGTCTGCTGAGGATGTATTGGCTAGCGTTAGCTATTTGCAGCCACCACCTTGGCAGATATACCGCGGGGGAGCATCAAGTAGGATACCACAATGAAAGAGGACTTTGTGTATCTCTATTATAAAAGTGCGAAGTTTGAAACAAAAATGGAAAAAGGACAAAATTAAAGGACGAAATCTGCTGCAAAGTATCCTAATATAAATTTAGTCGCACTAAGAGATCTTATCGCTAAGGTGACATCAAGACTAATCTACACATCTAACATGACCAAGCAATAAAGATTGAACAAAGGTTGATTTGGCGTGGAGAAGCGACCGCAATCAACATAAGTTAAAGAAAAACGCGTCACATGGTCAAGCAAGGGCAAGTGTCCAGAAACCAAAAGGGCGCTTGAAATAGACATACCATAGAAACGAAGATGTTATGCGCTTTTATTTTTTGGCAGAGCAATATGAACAAAGTGTGAGAAGAGAAGATCATAGACCCTTCTTAATCAAGTGCCCAGAGCTAGCCACAAGAATAAATAAGCAGAATCTGGCAGATCAAAAACGCTCAATATATGTAAACAGATTGCTTTCGACTGTTTAAATAGCTGCATCAAAAGGGAAGTGAAACAGCAGCTTCCTATTGATGAACTCCCCTTGGAACATGTGGACAACGAAGACCTGATTAAAGTGTAAGGCATAGATGCTAGGGACAATAAACATCAAGTACTCGATCTACTATTACCAAATCCAGATATTAATAACTATCATGTGAACAGCGAAATCCCAGAAAAAGTACAGCACCTTAGAAGAAATTTTAGTCATGCTTTCATGAGTTCAGATGTGTAGAACCAAAACAAAGGCATTCTCCGCCCAAAATAAACATCACAAATGATTTTCCTGCACAAAAAAAACCGCAGCAGCAAGTTTTTACCTATGCATTTGAACGCATCACAAGCTGCGTGAGAAGTGTAAACTCTTATGTACTGTGTAGCTGTGGCAAATTTCGGAACTTGGGGCCACATAACTAGGCTTACAAATGCAGTCTTTGTCCAAGAAATGGAAGATCAGGTTGGATATGGATGTCCGTAAAGTAAGGTTCAAAATAGGCCCATTAACTCAATATGAAAAAGGAAATACAACCAGAAAGCTGATAAACCATGTTACTAAACTTAAGGCTCCAGATTCTATAACCCTGCATAAAATTTGCTTCACCGCTTCAGGCCGCTCGAGTTGGCCCCTGATGGCTTAAAAATCAGTTTACGAAAATTCAACTTTTTGACATCACTTTATAGGAAATTTTATAGCGCATACTTTTTCTCTCGGCAAACAATTTGTGTCTTATACCGTTTCTTTCTGTAAAAATTTTAAAAAAACTTAATTGTTCAGACCTGAAAATTTACTAAATATTTTCGCTTCAACTCCCTGCGAAAGACAAAGTTCTTTATATTTTAAGATGAAAACTTGCGAACTTATTCCTAAAACAGTTTTTAAGATAATGTGATATTGAAAATGTATTACTTTTGATTAAAAAAACTTATAAATTTCTTTAGCAAGCAGTATCAAAATAACGTTATACAATTTTCAAACGCTTCGTTTATCGAGGGAATTTTGAGTAAGCCCAAACTTCGAGCAAAAGAAATGTTTATTAGGATACAATGAAGTTTTCGGAAAAGTTTTACCCTCATTGAGTTATTCGTTAACAAAATAGGATCATTCAGTTAGGTCACTTAGACCAGCCCCCACTCTTAATTTTCGGGTTTTCTATATCCCACTGACTTACTTTTTGATAAAATGTATTAATATTATAGGTAAATCGATTCTTCCCGAATCAAGAAATCTTTAAAATTCTTGGATCAACTTTGAATTATGTTAATAAAAAAAGTTTTACTCTGAAAACCCGATTCATAAAATATTAATAAATGCGAAAAAATGGAATAAATATTTTTTTTAAATATTTTGATCAGTGTCAAAATACAAGTGGTAAAAATAAGCGTTCACAGCATTTTGACATTCAGAAGCAAGAGGTTAATTCTCAAAGATGAATATGATATTTAATATTTGAACTGAAACAGATATAAAAAGAAATATATACATATAACTTTTTAACAGAATAATTATAATCTCAAAAAAAATACGAATTTTCTACACAACAGTGCATTTTTGAACCATAAAATAAAAAATTTTATCAAAAAGTATTAATTTTTAACCAATTAGCTAAATTATAAACAAAAGACTATCAACTTTTAACCATAGCGATGGAATGTTAAAATTTAAAGTCGAAAGATTTGTTTTTTATTCGAAAAAATAATGTTTAATAAAGTATTATTGGCAAATGAAAAAATTAAGGATTTCTATGAGATTCTATCCTGGTAAGGTTTTTGGGTTTCTGATCACAACTCTGAGGCCATCAAATAAACATTCGAAATTTTTTATCCAAATAGAGACATTTTTCGAAAAATGTAATGCTTTTAGGCTCCTTAAGATCAATTTGAGGAAAAAATTATGACCCTAGTTTCAGCTCTCGTGTTTCTGATAACCCTATTAGATTTGTAAAAATGTTTGGCTATATTAAATAAATTTTAAATTTGTTAATTTTGACATGAAGGTGATAATCAGATAACAATAAAATACAGTAGAGTTTTATGTCTCGTGGAAATCTGCTATATTCTTTAACTTTTTTAAATGCAGCCCATCTACATAAAAAAATTCCAAATTTTTAATTTTGATCTCAAATTTGTGAGAAAAAAGCGGACAACCCCCCTATTTCTTAATTTTAAGGAAATCAATCACTTGTAAGCATGTTCTAAAGATTCGGCAGTTTTATTAAAAACGAAAATTTTTTAAATATTGCTCTGAAATTTGTTATCGGAAACCCAAAAACCTCGCTGGTGCTTTCATTTATGGAAATCCGGCAGTTTCTTTAATTACTTTAATGATTTCGGCCTTATAGGTCTAAATTTAAATTGTCATGTTTTACCTCATATTTGTGACCACAATCCCAAAAAACTGGTCACTTCTGAGTCTCATAGAAATCTAGCAGTTTATTCAACTTTCAAAAAAATGTACTCAATTTGTAGAAAAAGTTACTTTTTTTGTAGTCTTTACTCGAAATTTGTACTCAGAAACCTAGAGGAACTTTTAGTAACATATTTAATGAAAATCTTGTTATCATAAAGTTGCTATTAACTCGACTTTACTCGAAGCGATCGACCTCAACTTGATTCGACTCATTTGAACAGCAAGTTTCGCATTTTTTTACCACCCTTACATTAAAGTACTTTTAAATTTCATTTAATTTCGTGTTTCAAACGAAAATAAAAGTTAAAAGTTGATTGAACAAATTATCCTTTTAAAAGGATTAGTTGTACCTATAGTAGAATTTTGACAAAAGCATTTGGTTACATCACGTTTTGACTAGTTAAAACTAGGTTTTATTGATTTCGGGTATAAAGGGTGAGGTATTTATAAAACATACGTTTCTCATTTTCATCCTTTTATGATTTTTCTACGGCTTGGGGAACTTATATATGGAACGTTGCTTGCATGCATTATTCTGATGTATAGAATCTAAATAAATTTATCTGTAATCTTAAGAATAAATTTTTGCTGTTCCAGTCAGAAAATTATTTTTTGAACCAACTAATTCAACTACTCTTAGTGAACAATATTACTATCGTGTTCCAACTTTTCCTATTCTGGTAAAAAAATTACTTTTACGGTTCAAATGCTGCAATTAAGAAACTACTTTCTTACGTGGTGCAAAATTATTTCGTTGATCCATTTTTCATGTTAATGAATGATAATTAATTTTTAATGCTTAAACGTCTATTATAAAGGGCGATATATAAAATAAATAAATAGATTGTTGTTTATAGTGAGCAGTGCATTTATTTCTCTAAAATATTAGAGATTATACCTAGTTTTTAACTAAACCTTTACAAACGCAGAAAGAAGTTCGAGAAATGACATTGACATTTTGGTAAGAAATTTAGAGTACATTTGTGTAATATTTATTCTCAAAGGAACAGGATATGTATGTCTTACATAATGAGTAACATATACAGGTTCAAGATGTACTGCATGCGCATTATTTCCAACATGATTATTAGTATACAGGTTTTACAAGAGGTGTATGAATAGGTGTATGTGGATGTTTTAAAATACCAATAATATGTGCTCCCAAATGAGGAGGCAGTCCCAGATTATTAGGTAATACAGTTCCTTGACGATTAGTAACCTGTGCAGGTTTTTGAGACACTGCTTGTGTCTTAATTGGAGGGTTATTATTTAGGGCAGTCTTAGGAAGGGCTACAGGTTGAGCAGGAGGTATTGAAGATTTAACTGTAGGAGTTGCTGGGCGTTGAAGAGGTATTTGGCTTTGAGGAATTGCTGGACGCACAGCAGTTGCTGGTCGCATAGGAATTCTTGGTTGCACATAGTTTCGTTGTTGTACATTGTTTACTTGCTGTAAATTGTTGCCTTGCTGTAAATTGTTTCCTTGTTGTATATTGTTTCCTTGTTGTACATTATTTCCTTGTTGTACATTGTTTCCTTGGTCTCCATTATTACCACGACGTCGATTCCGGCGTCGGCGATCATCGTCGTCATAATCGTCATCATCATCATCGTAATCATCATCATGGTTCATTTGCTGCTGAGGCTTATTCTTTGGAACATCGTGTTTTTGCATACTTTTTCCTACTCTTGTTCCTCCAGGTAAATATTCTACGACACGTCCTAGAGAAGCCCATTTTCTTTTAATCTTATTTTTCACTTCTTTCCTTCCTCCCATCATTTTCACGATTGGAATTAATAGAACGCCTCCTACAACTGCTGCCAGTATCATAGCATTTCTGTTAGCATCTTCTCCTCCTCCTCCTCCTGCTCCTCCCATTGGCATTCCCATTCCTGGCATCATTCCTGGCATCATTCCTGGCATCATTCCTGGCATCATTCCTGGCATCATTCCATTTACTTCTAGAAATAAAAAAAAAATATATGTATATAATTTAATATACTGCTCTTTGAAGAAAGATAGTGAGCGTTCTACCAAAAGTATATTTTCAGCAGAAACTAAAAATGATTAAATGAGAAAAAAGAGAGATTTGGCAGTTCGAGGCGATACACAAGTACATCTAACTCTCGCTTTTAGTAATCCAGTTCTCATCCTTCCTAAAACTGCTTGATTTCTGCAGGGCAGAAGGCGGTTGCGATATTATATATTCATACATATAGATGCATATTCCAATTGAAAACAAGTCAGTCGGCCCTCACTATATACGTTCCGATTCCCCCGAAATCAGTCCAAGTCTATTTGAAGGCAACCCCTAAACTGGGCTGCAAGCAAGAGTGAAGTGTAATTTTAATATTGGGAGAGCTACAAAATGACTTATTTTAGTTGGAGAAGGTGAAACAGCAATGATATACTTGAACTGGCAGAGAAGTCATTTTGTGCTTGGTACAAACAAAAAAGTGATTTTTGCTTGCAAGAGATACAGATGTAATTTTGTACATAGAACTGTCATATAAGTATTCTTTAGTTACAGAAGGCACATAAGTAATTTAAAAAAAAATAAGTAGAAAATAAATATTAGCCTTGCATGAAATGAAAAAGGAATAAGCCTTAAGAAAAATTCTGTATAGCTAGACAGTTTGTAATAAAAAACAAAGAAGTAAAATTATCATAAACGATTTTGCATTTGATATTTACTATTGAAAATAATTCATAATCAAATGTCTGAAAGAAATGGGCAATGTAAACTTCACATACACATATGCTTTTCATTAAATGGTTCTATATGGTCAGATGATGGTAGATGAAATTGATAGCAGTGTAACTTAATTTAAAATACTATTGAATAAAGAAATAAATTAAAATTTTAATTTAAAGTTGATCAGAATTATGCATAAAAATTCAATGCAAGAGTTTTTAGATTTTTAGTAAACAATATGTTACCGTGCGAAGTCACTACACAGTGAGAAAAATAGCCCCTAGTTTTTATGACTAGCTGAAATGTAGTTGAGAAAAAAATAGTTGTGAGCACAAGAAAATCTGGTTGCCTTAACTAGAATGTTTGCCAATATGAGGTGGTTAAAAGTCACGTGACTCATTTTTTAAATTTCTGGTTTCAGTAACTATTGGACGTAGTTAAAAATGTCCTTAACTTTATGAACATATTGTGGGCGAAACCTAACAAATTACAATTTTCATATTATTTTTTTCATTTAGTATAAGTACTAGTTCTCTACATTTTCCTAATTCGCCAGGCGAATTAGCATGTTTTTAGATCGAAAAAAGACACCATTCTCAACTGACCGGGAGAAGCTCAAGAATTGAATAATATTTAGAACGTTTGAAACTTCATGAAACAGAACTCAGTGAGCAAGATCCTACGGTTAACTAAAAGCTTATTCGGATACTCAATCACACTTAAGAACATTGCCCAGAGATAAGGATTAAAATTGAAAACTGTATTAACAGTATGCCTCGACGTATTGAAGCTTTATTATCTGGTAAAGGTGGGCTCACGAAATTATGATTCTGTTTGAAAGTCGTCTTTTTATTGTGAGAATGCTTCAGTTCAATGTGAATAATTATCTTTTGACTGAAATTTATCATCCATAATATATTTCTCTAAGATTTTACAAAAAATGTCCTAATAACAATGCTTATGTTATTTAAAATTATATAAAAGTAATTTTTAGCTTTAACCTAACAATCAGTATTTCATATAACAACCTTTAGCAAATAATACAGCTTTAATGCGAAGAGGAATATTGCTTAAACAGTTTTCAACTGTGTTTCCAAATGTAATTGAGTCTCCGAATATTCTCTTACTTGCTCGTAGGATCGTGATTACTGAATTTTGTATCATGAAGTTCCAAACGTCCTAGATGGGATTCATATTTTGAACGTGCTAATTCGCCTGACGAATTTAGCAAATACAGCGAAGTAGGAGATTAAAAACACAAGAACGCTCAAAGAAATTACAATAAATGACAAAAATAATGTGCAAATAGTAATTTTTTAGTTTTTGCCTAATAATGTGGCAAGGCCCTGTAGAATGATGTAGACGCTGATGCGATTAGGAAAAACGAAAGGTTGTGTCAGCTATTGGGTATGCTCGCGTCAACTCGGTTTGACTGTTTTCTTCTTCTAACACCTTCAACGTAATGAATGGCAGGTCAGAATATTTAAAGTCTTGTTTGAGTCTAATTTTATATTCCTCTCAATACTCTTCATCATACTGCTATTTTTTGTGGGTTGCCTCGTAAATCGTTCGGCGATCGACATTCTAATCGCAACGTGGATGCCAATGGGGATACATTGAGTGATGGGACTGAGGCATGTATAGTTAGACTTTATGATCACGTGAACTATATAAAGCCATCTGCCGAGAAAAAAAAAAACAAAAAAAAGTACAGCTAGTTCTAGAGAAAACCGGGAAAATCAGGCGGGAAATGGACCTATCCATGTGGAAGTTCGACCTTATGACGAGTACGGTTCTGTGGCTTACGAGGTAGCTCTTCCTGATGGCATGAAAGTCAAGAAAACAAACGGTTCGAGCTGCTTTGGATGAAAAACGGTGCCAATGAGTCTGGCATGGTTGATGGAAGGAGGATTACCGATGCTGAGGTAGCAGAGTATATGGAAGCTACATATGCAAAGCAACGAAAGGACATCATTGACAGGAAGGGTCTGATCAAAGATGTTCTTTGTATGTGGCCGCATCTAGAAGAAGTTAAATATTTCCTTTCCATGCCTCTGTTTTGTTTGGAAGACACATGGAAGAACTGTGGGAATAGAAAATTTCATCCAAAGGTCAGCTACTCTTTTCCATCATGAAGTTTGAAATCAGAAAGAAGAGCCAAGTTTCCGATAAGAGAAAAGAAAGCAGAGAGAAGATGAAAGTAATCATCGCCGCCGCAGACAACGCTTTAAAATCTCTGAGGAAAGAAACGCCAAAACTAATAGCGTTATTTAAGCTACTTCATCTCTACTTCCTTGAGGATGAAAAGAAAATACTCCGTATTGTTCCAATAAGTGTATGATGAAAGAAACCTTAATTAATTATATTTATGGTTTTTTAAAGGTAACTAACAGAGCCTGTGGTGATTTTTACAGGATATATTATCAATGAAGGAACTCTTAGTTGCGCTTAGAATTTGGCACTTAAGCTTTATGTAATAAGTCAATTTAGTTATTTTTAATTTTTATACATTTTATCACATACTTATTACTTTATCTTATTGCAGGACAATCCCCGTTTGATGAAAATAATTTGTGCTGTTTCCTGGCATTTTATGCGTATGGATACAAGTATGGAGAGAAAAGCAGTAGAACTTTAGAGTTTATACAACGGTGAGTTCATTCAAACTCAGCGATTTTTATTTCTATGATTCATTTTTTAAAGAATCTCTTTAATGTTGAAAAATGCTAATTATCGGAATAATTTAAATGTAATATAAAATAATAAATTAGATGATTTTTGACTTACTTCTGAGAAATGAAAGAACCTGGTATATGTTGGAGGTGCTTTGTTAACATTATTCGATGTTCAGATTAGTACCATTTTTCTCAAGCTTAATTATTTTAGAAGAAACTATTAAACTGTTATAACGTAATGAAACCCAGTTAATAGTATGAGAGGATTTAAAAATTGCATTTTGCTCCATTTTGATACACTTCGAATCTGAACATCGATGAAGATAGATTAAGATTATGATTCTCTTACATATTAAAAAGGGACTCTGAAGTTATTGCAATAAGTTTTTACTGTCTTGATCAGAAGAGCGTATGGAATTTAGAAACGTCGACTTATGTGAATGAGGTATCTCGAACATAGACCAGGTCCTTTTATTTGTTTGAAGTAGGTCAGAAAATATCTAATTTATTATTTTATATTGTATAATTTTCAAATTCCTTTTTAAATTTTTGCAGGGCCTTCCAAAAATCAGCCATGAGGGGGGCGGCTACAAGAGAGGGAAGATTTTATTTCACAAAATTAATTTTATGTAAATTGATATATTTTTAAAGACTTTATATTTTCAAATGGACATAATATTCAACTTTTAATTATATTTTATCTGTATATCGCAATTGTGTTTTTAATTTACCCGTAATAAAAATGCAGATTGTGAAAAAAGTCTCACCTACGAATTGTACCTTGCCGATACTGGCGTATATGGAAAATGCCAAAAAGCTATGGGAAAACTACGAACCATGTATGGAAATTTTTCCATACTGGTGTCTAGGAAAATTTCCATCTTTGCATGGGAAAACTCCGATCCATGCATGGAAATTTTCCCATACTAATGTATGGTAAAATTTTAATACTTGTATAGGAAAATACTGATCAATGTATGGAAATTTTCACATACAGAAGTATGTTAAAATTTCCATACTTGTATGCGTAAACTCCAATATATGTATGGAAATTTTCCTATAACGTTGTACGGAAATTTTCCTATACTGTTGTATGGAAATTTTCCTATACTGCTGTATGGAAATTTTCCTATACTGTTGTATGGAAAAATTTTCATACTTGTATAGGAAAATTCTAATTCATGTATGGAAATTTAACCATACTGATGTATATAAAAATTTACATACTTGCATAAGAAAATTTTAATTCATGTATAGAAATTTTCCCATACTGATGTATGGAAAAATTTCCATATTTGTATAGGAAAAATCCAATTCATGCATGGAAATTCTCCCATACTGATGTATGGAAATTTTCCCATACTGATTTAAGGAAAAATTTTCATACTTGCATAGGAAAATTTCCATACTTGTATAGAAAAATTCCAATTCAAGTATCGAAATTTTGTCATACTGATCTATGGAAAAATTTTCATACTTGTATAGGAAATTTCCATACTTGTATATATATATATATATATATATATATATATATATATATATATATATTTTTAGTA
>JAAAKG020036266.1:0-19275 GCA_010014905.2 Druon quercuslanigerum
GTAGAAAATTTTTTCTCGGAAAAACGCAATCATTTTTAAAAATGGAATCATTTTTCCAAAATTGTTAAGAAGCGATTGTCAGAAAAAATTCAATTGCAAAAATCATGGATAAAATAACTATTTGTTGTTGTGAATTTTAACATTTTTCATGAAAATTTAAAGTGTTTTTATTTGAAATGATATCAATTATAAAATTTTAATTCTTAAAATCATAGAAAATTTTTTTTTTCAGATATCTGAGTTTTAGCATGACAACTACCTTATTATTCAGTATTTGATTTAAAATCTTTTGATGAAGGTTTAACTATATCAATGAAAATTTGTTTGCATTTTGATGAAAATTTATTGTGTAACTATCATTCACTTATTTTTTGAAAATAAGTTCTTTTTTTACTTAAAATTAATTTTTAAACCCAAAATTTAGATACTAAATTTTTTGTCGAAAATTTTTCTATTCAGTTAAAAATTTAACTATTCAATTATTTATTAAAAATTGATCTTTTAGTGAGAAAATCAACTATTTGGTTGAAAATTTGTCTCTTTAAAAATTAGTAAGAAGCGACTTTTTACTAATTTTGAAAAATTATTATATGTATATTTGTAATAAATAATTTTTTATCAACAAAATATATTTGAAGATTATTTAGTTATTTTAAAAAAATTAATCAGTAAAGTTGTATAGAATGTTTTCCGAAAAAAGCCGTCATTGATTAAAATAGAATCATTTTTACAAAATTGTTAAGAAGCCACGGTCCGAAAAAATTCAGTTGCAAAAAGCATGGTTAAAATAACGATTTGCTGTTATGAATTTTAACATTTTTCATTAAAAAAATAATGTATTTTATTTGGAATAACATCAGTTATAATATTTTTATTCTTAAAATCATGAAAAAAAATTTTTTGTTGACACATCTGACTTTCGGCACGACAACTACTTTAATATTCAGCATTTGATTTGAAAATCGTTTTTTTTTTTGAAGATTTAACTATATGAATGAAAATTTTTTTTTTTATGAATATTTATTTTGTAACTATCATTAAATTCTTATTTGAAAATATTTCTTTTTTGGCTTAAAATTAATTTTTAAACCAAAAATTTAGCTATTTAATTTTTGGTCAAAAATTTATCTTTCTTAGTTGCAAATTAAGAAAGTAAGAAGCTACTTTTTACTAATTTTTGAAAAATTATTATATATATTTATAATAAAGCATTTTTTGAAAAAATATATTTGAAGATTATTTAGTTATTTAAAAGATATAATCAGTAGGGTTTTAGAAAATGTTTTCTCAGAAAAAAGTCGTTATTTTTAAAAATGGAATTATTTTCCCAAAATTTTTAAGAAGCGACGGTGGGAAAAAATTCAATTGCAAAAATCATGGTTAAAATAACTATTTGCTGTTTTGAATTTTAACATTTCGGAAAAAGACGTCATTTATTTAAATAGAATCATTGTTCCAAAATTGTTAAGAAGTGACGGTCAGCTATCTGACTTTTGGCATGACAACTACCTTATTATTCAGAATTTGATTTGCAAATCGCTTGATGGAGATTTAAGTATATCAATAAAAAATTTTTTGCATTTGGATAAAAATTTATTTTCTAACTTTAATTCAATTATTATTTGAAAATACGTTCTTTTTTTGCTTAAAATTAATTTTTAAACCTAAAATTTAGATACTTAATTTTTTGTCGCAAATTTTTCTTCTTTAGTTAAAAATATAACAATTTAATTATTTGTTGAAAATTGCTCTTTCAGTGAAAAAATCAACTATTTGGTTGAAAATTTGTCTTTTAAAAATTAGTAAGAAGCGACTTTTTACTAATTTTTGAAAAATTATTGTATATATTTATTATAAAAAATTCTTAAACAAATAAATTTATTTAAAGATTATTTAGTTATTTAAAAAATTTATTCAGTAGAGTTTTAGAAAAAACCCGTCATTTTTAAAAAAGTAATTATTTTTACAAAATTGTTAAGAAGTGACGGTTAAAAAAAATTAAATTTTAAAAATCATGGTTAAAAGAACTATTTGTTTTTGTGAGTTTTAACATTTTTAATGAAAAAATATTTTTTTTATTTAAAATGACATCAGTTATAATATTTTCATTCTTAAAATCATTGAAAAAAATGTTTTTTTAGATGCTTGACTTTTGGCACAACAACCACCATAATATTCAGCATTTGTTTTGAAAATCTTTCGATGAAGATTTAACTATATCAATGAAAAATTTTTTGCATTTGGTTAAAAATTTATTTTTCAACTTTAATTTAATTCTTTTTTAAAAATACGTTCTTTTTTAGCTTAAAATTAATTTTTAAACCCAAAATTTAGATACTTAATTTTTTGTCGCAAATTTTTCTTATTTAGTTAAAAATTTAACAATTCAATTATTTGTTGAAAATTTCTCTTTTAGTAAAAAAATAAAGTATAATAAAACATTTTTTAACAAAAAAATATATTTGGAGATTATTTAGTTATTTAAAAAATTTTATTTAGTAGAGTTGTAGAAAATGTTTTCTCGGAAAAAAGCCGTCATTTTTAAAAATGGAATCATTTTTCCAAAATTTTTAAGAAGCGACTGTCAGAAAAATTTCAATTGCAAAAATCATGGATAAAAAAACTATTTGTTGTTGTGGATTTTAACATTTTTCATAACAAAATAATGTTTTTTTTATTTTAAATAACATTAATTATAATATTTTTATTCTTAAAATCACATAAAAAATTTTTGTTGTTAACATATCTGACTTTTGACATGATAACTACCTTAATATTCAGCATTTGATTTTAAAATCGCTTGATGAAGATTCAAATATATAAATGAAAAATTGTTTGCATTTTGAAGAAAATTTATTTTGTAACTAATATTCAATTCTTTTTGAAAAATACATTCTTTTTTGGCTTAAAATAATTTTTAAACCAAAAGTTTAGCTATTTAATTTTTTGTGACAAATTTATCTTATTTAGTTAAAAATTTTAATGTTTAATTATTTGTGGAAAATTGATCTTTTAGTGAAAAAATCGACTATTTGGTTGAAAATTTGTCTTTTTAAAACTAAAATTAAACTACTTCGTTGAAAATTCATGTATTTTGTTAAAAATAGTAAAAAATAAATAAAATTTTGTTACAAATTGAAATTTTTTTTTAAACCGAATTTTAAGACTTGTTCCCCCCTCGAAAATAGTAATGCAGTACGTGACCTGAAATCCGCAAAATAATTTGATGATGATGATGATGATCATTATTATTATTATTATTATTATTATTATTATTATTATTATTATTATTATTAATGAAGGGAATTGTGCAAGAAGTTGTAAGATGGTGGGGTATATATATATATATATATATATATTTAGATTAATAAAGAATTCCCGTTATGTTTACATGAACACATTCGTTCCCAATTCTCTGATTAATCTCTCTAGCAATCACCCCAGGCGAAAAGTTTCTTAAAGTCACCATTTGAAGCTCTCCAATCCGGCACTCCTCATACTGAATTTCTTATAAAATATCTGTCGCCACACTTTCCTGTTCTCGCTTTGAGAAATTGTCTTCTTTATGTAAAATTACGTGAGAAAACAAAATTGGCAATTCCACATCATGAATATTTCATGAGTGGAGTGTGCTGTTCTCCTACTGAAATTGCATCATAATTTTATTTATTGTAAAAAAATTGTTTATCTTATGGACCAATTCTATCACTCCTACATCCAATTTTCTTGTCTCGCGGAGAGCAACGGAATATCGATACTGTAAACAATGAGTATCACGTTCCGCGTCGTGCATGCGGAAGTGATTTTCTCATCCGACTCGAATTATTCCTGCGAAACTATTCTCCATTATATTATTCTCTGCCAAGTATTCTCTGCAATTGCGCAAACATAATTAACACCGATTGGATAATTTAATTCTACACAGTATAACTGAATATGAGTAGAATTTTCTGTAATTGCACCAAAAAAATTGTACGAGCACTTCTCTCTGAATCAGTGGCAATCTCACTATTGGACGTGTCATTAATCGTGATTTTCATGCACGCGTGACTCGACAAATTAATTAAAATTGCGAAAAAAAGTTCATTATTAAATAGAAACGGTATTTCGGATCCATATTTGGAACAAATTGTTACGGCAATTTGCGCCAAAGAAAAATTTACTCATTACGAAAATATCGATTCTTTAACCACCAATAAAGAGAAAACAAATTTACATAACGCGCTGGCCGCGCTCGATGATGCATTCACCTCGAGCTACCAAGCATCGAAAAAATTTTATTTCGTGATTGTGAATTCTCTTTAGTTAAAGCTCATTGGGCTTTAACGAACACATTTCGTTGAAAATGCGAACTTTTCCAGATTATGTTGAGCTCTTAGTTTATGTTCAACTATATCAGTACAAATCTCATTTTCAATGGTTAATTTAATATTTGTTTCAAAATTATTTCAATCAATTTATGCTAATATCATTCATGATATGCATGAGTATTGAAACAAAAGTATTTATATTGTCTTATTTTTACCATTAAAAAATGGACATTCTATAAAAATAAAAATTTTTCTTAAACATTTGGCTGCAACTTGTGTCGTTTTGCAATAAATTTAATTTGTTTATATTCAACGAAGATGTAATTTAGGCGAAAAATTTTAGCAAATAAAATGTTATTGAAGTTTATAACAAACGTGCAGATATTTTTTGGTTAAAACTCTTTTGTCTTTTAATTTTAGTTCATACCTTGTGTCATTTTCGAAAAATTTTAATTTTTAATTTTGAATGTTTTTTTACGATTAAAACAAAAACTGCGTGTCCTATTAAAAATTATTTATGAGCAATTTGAATGAGTTTTCGCTATTTTTTGCGTTTGTCTATTTATTTATTTCATAGCTTGTACCGTTTATCCGAAATTTAAATTTTTTTATTTTATAATGTTGTTTTTTATAACTAAAAAGAAAAACAATGCATCCTATGGAAAATTAAATAATAAAAAATTTGTAGATCTTTTGAGGGCGCACAATTTTAGTTAATTCTTTTTTTTTCGTATCCTTCACAGATTGACCCTAAAATTCGACCAATAATTTAGCTTTTAACAAAATATTTGATTTTTTACTAAATACCTAAATTTTTTAATTTTAAAGATGATTACTTAACCAAGGGGATAATTTTTGTACGAAAAGACGAATTTAAAAAAAAATCATCAATTCTCAACCAAATAGATAAATTTTTTAAAAAGTATATTAATTTTTTACCTAAATAGACGAATTTTCAATAAAACAGTAAAATTATTTTAAAAATTTTGCGGAGTAGAGTTGTATAGAATGTTTTCGGAAAAAAGCCGTCATTGATTAAAATAGAATCATTTTTACAAAATTGTTTAGAAGCCACGGTCCGAAAAAATTCAGTTGCAAAAATCATGGTTAAAATAACTATTTGCTGTTATATATTTTACCATTTTCAATGAAAAAATAATGTTTTTTATTTAAAATGACATCAGTTATAATATTTTCATTCTTAAAATCACAAAAAAAAATTTTGTTGTTGACATATGTGACTTTTGGCACGACAACTACCTTAATATTCAGCATTTGATTTTAAAATCGCTTGATGAAGACTTAGCTATATCAATGAAATTTTTTTTTTGATTTGGATAAAAATTTTTTTGGTAACTATCATTCAATTTTTTTTTTAAAAATACGTTCTATTTGTCTTAAAATTAATTTTCAAACCAAAAACCAAAAATCATCAATTCTCAACAAAAGAGATGTATTTTTTAAAAATTATATTGATTTTTTACTTAAATAGACGAATTTCCAACAAAACAGTAAGATTATTTTAAAAATTTTAATTAGTAGAGTTGTAGAGAATGTTTTCTCGGAAAAACCCGTCATTTTTAACAATGGAATCATTTTTACAAAATTGTTAAGAAGCCACGGTCCGAAAAAATTCAGTTGCAAAAATCATGGTTAAAATAACTATTTTCTGTTCTAAATTTTAACACTTTTCATAAAAAAATTATGTTTTTTATTTAAAATGACATCAGTTATAATATTTTCATTCTTAAAATCACAAAACAAATCTTTTTTTGTTGACATATCTGACTTCTGGCACGACAACTACCTTAATATTCAGCATTTGATTTTAAAATTGCTTGAAAATTTTGTTTGCATTTGGATAAAAATTTATTTGGTAACTATCATTTAATTCTTTTTTGAGCATACGTTCTTTTTGTCTTAAAATTAATTTTTAAACCAAAAATCATCAATTCTCAACAAAATAGATGAATTTTTTAAAAATTATATTAATTTTTTACTTAAATAAAAGAATTTCCAACAAAACAGTAAGATTATTTTAAAAATTTTAATCAGTAGAGTTGTAAAGAATGTTTTCTCGGAAAAAACCGTCATTTTTAACAATGGAATCATTTTTACAAAATTGTTAAGAAGCCACGGTCCGAAAAAATTCAGTTGCAAAAATCATGGTTAAAATAACTATTTTCTGTTCTAAATTTCAACACTTTTCATAAAAAAAATTATGTTTTTTATTTAAAATGACATCAGTTATAATATTTTCATTCTTAAAATCAAAAAACAAATCTTTTTTTGTTGACATATCTGACTTCTGGCACGACAACTACCTTAATATTCAGAATTTGATTTTAAAATCGCTTGATGAAGACTTAGATATATCAATAAAAATTTTTTTTATTTGGATAAAAATTTATTTTGTAACTATCATTTAATTCTTTTTTGAGCATACGTTCTTTTTGCCTTAAAATTAATTTTTAAACCAGAAACCATAAATTATCAACTCTCAACAAAATAGGTGAATTTTTTAAAAAATATGTTAATTTTTTACCTAAATATACGAATTTTTAACAAAACAGTAAGATTTTTGAGTTAAAAAGTCGAGTTTTCAGAAAAGAAATTACTTAAACCGGAAAAGGATATTTTTCTGCATAAAAATAATTTTGAATCCAAAAAATATGAATTTTTTTGAAATAGTTGATTTTTTAACTATAAACGACTAATTTTAAACAAGAAAAGACGAATTTTCAGCAAAATAGTTGAATCCTAAACAACTAGATAAATTAAAAAAAAAGAAGACTAATTTACTATTGAAATAAACAAATTTTCAACATTAACAATAATTTCAAATGAAAAAAAAATTTTAAACGAAATATTTGAATTTTTAATAAAAAAAATTTAATTTTTAAACAGAAATCGAATCGTTAAATTTTTAGCTCAAACAACTAATGAATGATAAGTCTTAAACAAACACGGTTAATTTTCTACCCAAGTAGATAAATTTTTAACATAAAAAAGATAAAATTTTAATTAAAAATGGAATCGTTGCACTTGAAGTTAAAAATATTATTTTTAAGAACAACAAAGAAAATAATACAACAAACCAAAATGATAAATTTCCAAAAAATAATAGCTACATATTCTACACCTATTTTTTAGGAAAAGTTACATTTTATAATTCAAAAGCTTTAATTCAAAAATAATTTGGAAAATATCTCGTTAAAAAGACATTTTTTTTTTTTTTTTGTTAAAATTGATCTCTTTTGATAAAAATTTAACTATTTTGTTAAAAATTCGTTTCATTTTTATTTGAAAATTTATTTCACTGACTAAAATTTGTACAAATTCAATTTTTGATTGAAAATTTATCTCTTCCTTATAAAAAATAATTATTATTTTAGTTTAAAATGTTTCTTATTTCTTGAACATTGAACTATTTTATTAAAAATTCGTCTTTTTGGTAAAAAATTAATTTTCCTATTTTAAAATTAATATGTTTTCTTACATGTTTCTACTATTTTGTTAAAAATTTGTCTTTTATATTGAATTTAATGCTTTTTGAAAGTGTTTTTTGGATGACGACTCATTATTTCAGTTTAAAATTCAACTATTTTGTTCTATTTTTGTCCTTTCTGTTAAAAAAAAAATCTATTTAAAAATAAAAACTCTATGCATTTGTTTATAAAATTTGTCTAAATAATTAGAAAATGGTCTCTATTTTCTTATAATACATGATTCACTTATAATACATGATAACACATGATTCAAGACTTTCGCATAAAGTGGATAAAAAATAAAATAAAAATCTTTTTTTTTAATATGACCCAACGACTTTGTTAGAAATTTCATAAGCTTGAATAAAAAAAAATGATTAAAATCGGTCGAATAGTTTTGGCTGAAAGTTCATTTGTTCGCGGACACCTTATTTGGCCCCACTGTGCGTCCGTCCGGCCGTCTATCGATAAAGACGATAAACCTCAGAAAAATGAACGAATCAAGCCGAGTTTTGGCACATTTTTTTCATGTCCAAAAAGAGAGAACGAGTTTTTTTCCCAGTCATTTTGCATTAATATTCAAAAAGTTAGAGCATTTTAAACATTTCCAAGACCATTTTTTTTAGATTTAAAAATTTTGTGTACGAATATTCGTAGTGCTAACAAATTCAGATAATTTATTCTAATGACTTTTTTCGATAAAAATAAAATTATCATGGTTATAGTACCTATAAAATTTTTAAAATCAATCTAAAATCCAAATTGTAAGCCAAACAACGCACGATATGAAAAAAAGCCAAAGAAGAAAAACGTTGCTTTTTGAAAGCCTTAGAAGATTATTATAATAAATTTTAAGATTTTTTTGAATATTCGAAAATTTAAATTTTGATTGCTCAAAACATAATAAAAAATAAAAAATTCCATCATGTCGTCAAACTATGCAAGATACTAAAAAAGATGAATTAACAAAACGTCTGATCCCAAAAAAAGTCTATAAATTTTTTAATAGTCACTTCTTGATAGAACATATAATTTAGCTTTATTCGTGAAAAATGAAATAAAAAATAAAAAAATAGACATTCCTTGGAAAAACGACACAAAATACGAAAAAAATTATTTAAACACAAATTTTTCACCTAAAACAGATCTACCAAATTTTAATGAATAACTTTTTTATGGGACTTATAGTTTGGGTTTTAATCATAAAAATAACATTAAAAATAAAAATGAAATGTTATGGTCTATTACCCGATTGGGGGGGGGGGGGAGGTTGAAAATAAAATTATGTAATATGTGTGTGTGTGTCTGTTTGGGTGGATGTGTGTGTGTCAATTTAAATTATGCAATGATCAATATGCTCAAATAATACTCCGTGGTCAATTAGCGCTATTTCACGATATACGGTAAACGATGTTCCGCAATTATGCTAAACATGCAATCGTCACAGGTACGATTTCTATACTCATTTAAGTAAACTTCACAAATTATCCACGTGTGCGCGAAATTATAAAAAAAAAAATTATTATAAATCTAAATTATTTCTCAGAAATGCTATCCAAAAATACACTTGATATTCATTATAATATTAATATTAACTATAATATCAATATAAATATGAAATTAAACAATCAGTTTAAACTAATTTATACAATGCGAATACTTTTAATTAAACTTTAAAGATATTTTTTCTTATTTAGGAATTTTTTTATTCAAGAAAGTTGTTTTTTTAATTTAAATATTAACTTAAATGGCAGATCAGCGTAACAAATTCGGGAATTTTTATAAACTGTTTTCCCCTTTTTTCAAGAATTCTTTATTTTTTCTTTTATTATAAAAATTCCCCTGTTTTTCATTTTTGGTTTAAATTTGAACAACAACTTACATCAACAATTTCTACAAAATTTTATTACTGAAGGTCAATATAATCCCCCAGCGATTATTAAATTATTAGAACCCAATAATAAAATGCACCTATTTTGTCTTGAAAGTTATATCTTTTTAATTGAAAATATTAAATTATAATGTTTTTTATTTGGAACATATCTCTTTTTTGTAACAATGACACTTATTTTACATTCATTTTTTTATTTAAAAATTCAACTACTTGATTCAAATTTAAGCAACTTTTTAAAAATTAATTTTTTTCTGTTCAGCAACAATCGCGTTGGTTCCAAATTAAACTATTTTCTTGAATATGTTTAATTTTTGGTTCAAAATTTCTATTTTTTATTTAAAGAGGAAATTATTTGGTTGAAAATTTAATTATTTTATTAATAATGCAGCTATTTTCTTATAAAATCATCTTTTTCATGTAAAACTATTTTCTTGGCAAAATCGTTTCATTCTTGGTTGCAAATTAATTTTTTTGAATAAAACTATTATATTTTTTTAATTAAAAGTTGCATTTTTTGTTTAAAGATTAAACTATTTGGTTAAAAATTTAATTATTTTATTAAAAATATAACTATTTTCTTACTAAAGTTTCTTTTTTAATTTAAAAATACAAACTACTTGATTCAAAGTTAAACTACTTAGTTAAAAAGCTATTTTTGTAAATGAAAAATAATCTCTTGGTATGAAAAATTAACTATTTTCTACAAAATTCGTTTAATTTATCGTTGAAAATTAATTTTAAAAAAAAGTCTAACTATTCGATTTTTGGTTTAAATTTTATATTTGTTAGTTGGACAGTTAATTTTTAAAAACAAAAGTCTAACTTTTCCATTTTTGGTTGAAAATTTATATTTCCAGTTGAACAATAAACTATTTGGTAGAAAATTTAATTATTTTGTTAAAAATGAATCTAATTTTATTAAAAACTATCTTTTTTATTTAAAAATTCAACTACTTGATTCAAAGTTAAAATTCTTTGTTAAAAATTAATTTTTTTATTTCAGAAATAATATCGTTGGTTCCAAATTAAACTATTTTCTTTAAAATTCACATTTTTGAATTGAAGATTAAATCATTTGTTGAAAAATTTAAATAAATTGTTGAAAATGCCAGTATTTTCTTACTAAATCATCTTTTTCAATTTAAAAATACAACCTGCTTGATTCAGAGTTAAACTACTTTGTTAAAAGCTATTTTTTTAAATAGTATATAATCTCTTTGTTTGAAAATTGAACTATTTTGTTAAAAATTCGTCTCATTTTTCGTTGAAAATTAATTTTTGAAAACAAAAGTCTAACTATTCCATTTTTTGTTGGAAATTTATATTTTTTAGTTGGACAATAATCTATTCCGTAGAAAATTCAGTTATTTTGTTAAAAATGAATCTACTTTCTTAAAAAACTATCTTTTTTATTTTAAAATTAAACTACTTGATTCAAAGTTAAATTACCTTGTTAAAATTTTTTTTCAGTTTAGGAATAATTTCGTTGATTCCCAATTGAACTATTTTCTTGAAAATTACAATTTTTAATTAAAGATTAAATTATTTTGTTGAAAATGCAAAAAAAAAAAATTACATTTGTTAATTAAAGAATTAATTATTTGGTTGAAAATTTAATTATTTTTTCGAAAATTCAACTATTTTTTTAGATAATCATCTTTTTTATTTAAAAATTCATCTACTTGGTTGAAAGTGAAACTGTTTTGTTAAAAAGCTATTTTTTTAAATGAAAAATAAACTGTTTGTTTAAAAATGAAACTCATTTGTTAAAAATTCGTTAAATTTTTTGTTAAAACTTAATTTTTGAAAAAAGTCTAACTTTTCCATTTTTAGTTAAAATTTTATAATTTTTAGTTGAACAATAAACTAGATGGTCGAAAATTTAATTATTTTGTTAAAAATGAATCTAATTTCTTGCAAAACAATCTTTTTAATTTAAAAATTTAACTTCTTGATTCAAAGTTAAACTACTCAGCTAAAAATTTATTATTATTATTTTTTTAAATAATCTCTTTGTTTGAAATTTTAACTGTTTTGTTAAAAATTCGTTTCATTTTCCGTTATAAATTATTGTTTGAAAACAAAAGTCTCACTATTTCATTTTTGGTTAAAAATTTATATTTTTAAGTAAGGCAATAAACTATTAGGTAGAAAATTTAATTATTTTTTTTTTAAATCAATCTACTTTCTTACAAAACTGTCTTTTTTTAAATTCAACTACCTGGTTCAAAATTACTTGATTGAAAAGTATTTTTTTTTGTTAAAGAATAATTTCTTAAGTTGAAAATGTAACTATTTTCTTAGTTAATTATCTTTTTTATTTAAAAATTCATCTTCTTGGTTCAAAGTGAAACTACTTGGTGGAAAATCCATCTTTTAAGTTAAAGAATAATCTCTTTGCTTGAAAACTTATCAATTTAAAAAAAAATATGTTTCATGTTTGATTAAAAATTAATTTTTGAAAATAAAACTATTCTATTTTTTGTTGAAAACTGCTTGATTCAAAGTTAAACTGCTTTGTTAAAAAGCTATTTAAAAAAAAAAGGATCTTTTTGTTTAAAAATGTAACTATTTTGTTAAAAATTCGTTTCATTTTTCGTTATAAATTAATTTTTGAAAACAAAAGTCTAACTATTCCATTTTTGGTTCAAAATTTGTATTTTTCAGTTGGACAATAAACTATTCCGTAGAAAATTTATTTTTTTTTAATGAATCTACTTTCTTACCAAACTATCTTTTTTATTTAAAAATTCAACTACTTGGTTCAAAAGTACTTTGTTGAAAATTATTTTTTTAGTTAAAGAATAATCTCTTTAGTTGAAAATCGAGCTATTTTATTGAAAATTCGTTTCATTTTTCGTTGCAAATTAATTTCTGCAACAAAATCTAACTATTCCATTTTTGGTTAAAAACTTATATTTTTTAGTTGAACATCAAACTATTTAGTCGAAAGTTTAATTAATTTGTTAAGAATGCATCAACTTTATAACAAAACTATCTTTCTTATTTAAAAATTCAACTACATGGTTCGAATTTACTTTGTTGAAAATTAATTTTTTTTGTTCAAGAATAATCTCTTTGGTTGAAAATCAAATTACTTTATTGAACATAAGTTTTATTTTTGGTTTAAAATTAATTTTTGATAATGGAAATTCAACTATTCTATTTTTTATTGGAACCTTATCTTTTTCAGTTGAAAATTCAAAGCCTTAGTTGCGAATTTTTGCATTTTGTTAATAATTAATCTATTTTTGTGAAAAATTAGTATTCTTAGCTAAAAATAAAACTTTTTGATTGAAAGTTCTACTCTTTGGTTGAAATTTGAACTACTTTCTTGAAAGTTCTTTTTTTTTTATTGAAGATTTATCACATTAGTTGGAAATTCATGTCTTTCATTAAAAATTTATCAATTTTGCTAAAAATAATTTTTCGTTTTGAGAAAAATAACTTTTTTTATTCAAAATTTATCTAAATTTATTTTTTAATGAAAATTTATACTTGTAATTAGAAAATTAATCTGTTTTGGCTAAAAAATTATTTTTTGTTGCAAAATCTTTTTTCTCATAATAATAAATATTACACTTTTCTTCGAGAATTCATTTTTTTCTGAAAAATCAACTATCACTTAGTTTAAAATTAAACTACTTTTTAAACTATTTACTTTTTTGGTTCAAGATTCGAAAATCCACATTTTTTAGTTAAAAATTTATATTTTTGTCACAGGCAATCGTCACAGGTACGATTTCTATATTCATTTAAGTAAACTTTACAAATTATCCACGTGTGCGCGAGATTATAAAAAAAATTTATTATAAATCTACATTATTTTTTAGAAATGCTATCCAAAAATACACTCGATATTCATTACAATATTAATATTAACTCTAATATGAATATAAATTATTTTATAATTAAATTTTAAATAAAATCTTTGGATACTTTTTTATTTAAGAAAATTGTTTTTAAATTAAATTTTTAGCTTAAATAACAGATCAACGTAACAAACTCGAGAATTTTTTAAAACTCTTTCCCCTTTTTTAAGAATGCTTTATTTTTTCTCTTATCATAAAGTTCCCCTATTTTCCGTTTTTCGCTTAAATTTGAACTAAATTATTAGAACTCAATAAAAAAAACCACCTATTTTTTCTTGAAAGTTATATCTTTTGAATCGAAAAGATTAAATTATAATGCTTTTTATTTGGAACTGAACTCTTTTTGATAAAAATGCCACTTTTTTACATTCATTTTTTTATTTAAAAATTTAACTACTTGATTCAAATTTAAAAAAATTTGTTAAAAATTAATTTTTTTCAGTTCAGGAATAATCACGTTGGTTCCAAATTGAACTATATTCTTGAATATGTTTCATTTTTGGTTGAAAATTTAATTATTTTATTAGGAATGCGACTATTTTCTTACTAACTCATCTTTTTTAATTTAAAAACGCAAACTACTTGATTAAAAGTTAAACTACTTTGTTAAAAAGCTATTTTTGTAACTAAAAAATAATTTCTTTGCATGAAAAATTACCTATTTTCTAAAAAAAATTTGTTAAATTTTTCGTTGAAAATTAATTTTTGAAAAAAGTCTTACTATTCGATTTTTGGTTGAAAATATATATTTTTTAATTGGACAATAAACTATTTGGTAGAAAATTTAATTGTTTTGTTAAAAATCAATCTACTTTCTCACAAAACTATCTTTTTTATTTAAAAAATTCAACTACTTGATTCAAAGTTAAACTACTTTGTTAAAAATTAATTTTTTTATTTCAGGAATAATATCGTTGTTTCCAAATTTAGCTATTTTCTTCAAAATTTACATTTTTTAATTTGAGGTTAAATTATTTGGTTAAAAATTTAATAATTTTGTTAAAAATGCCACTATTTTCTTACTAAATCATCACTTTTTTTAAATCTAAAAATGCAAACTACTTGATTTAACGTTAAACTACTTTGTTAAAAAGCTATATTTTAAATAAAAAATATGGCCTTTGTTTAAAAATTTCACTTTTTTGTTAAAAATGCGTTTCATTTTTCGTTAAACATTAATTTGTGCAAACAAAAGTCTAACTTATCCACTTTTGGTCGAAAATTTATATTTTTTAGTTGGACAATAAACTATTTTCATTCAAAATTTATCTACTTTACTTTTTAATAAAAATTTATACTTGAAATTAGAAAATTATTCTGTTTTGAGTGAAAATTTAATTATTTTATTGAAAATTTGTCTCTTTGGTTGCAAAATCTTTTTTTTTAAATGATAAATATTACATTTTTCATTAAGAATTCATTTTTTTCTGAAAAATCAACTATCACTTATTTTAAAATTGAAATACTTTTTAAACTATTTACTTTTTTTGGTTCAAGATTCGAAAATCCATATTTCTTAGTTAAAATTTTATATTTTTGTCTTGCCATTTAAGAAATTGGTGTAGAAAATTAATTTTATTTTTGTTGAAAAACCCTTTTCCATTTAAATAAATGTCCCCGAAATAAAAAATTTATCCTATTCATCTGAATTTTTTTTAAACAATCCGACTTGCTTCAACTTAATAAGAATATTGACAAAAAAGATAAAAATAAAAAAAATTTCTTCTGATTCAGAAAAGAAATTGTACTTTTCATATTCGAAATAATTTAAAATCAAAAAATTAATAATTAACAATTTTGTGTGATATTAAACGGTTAAAGCTGGACAATGCCGAAAAATAAAATATTCGACGTCTCAAATTCTTGAAATTATAAAATTCCTGTATCTTAACAAACATGAAATTTGTAAATTATTTTATAAATAAAATAAAATAAAATTATAAATTCCAATTTTTCAGAGCTAATGATTCGGGAAAAAACTCTTCAGTGCCAAATATTAAGTAAAATACTTATATTTTATAAAAATATTTTATTATTTTATAATTTATTTATTAATGAAACAGACTTTTAATTGTTAAGTTTCGCGAATTTTTATAAATGGAAGGTTTTTGTTTGTCAAAAATTTTAGTGTCCAAAATTCTAAAATTGGTAATATTTTAAACTGTAAAAGGAGCACTATTTAAATGTAAAATTAAATATTTTTTTATTTGTGAAGGTAACTTTATAAATAAGAAAAAGTAATTTCCTGATTGCACAAGTTTTTAGGAATATAAATTACATATTAGTACTTAATATAAAAATTAATAAATAATACTTAAGACAGAATTCATTAAATTTGTTCCTTAACTCCATCAATGTAATTAATAATTCGAAAAAATTTTTATTTTTATATTATTTCCATGCATAGATTGCAATAATTATTTGACCATTAGGATTTTAATTAAATTCGATTAAAAAAAATTAATCAGGAAAATGATCCTATTATATCTTTTACATACCAATACGATCACCAAATTCTATTTTAAAATAGATAATAATCCACTGCATGAGTCACACATACCTGAAACACAAAATAAATATCCACATTAATATTTATTACAATAATAATTTATTTTTAATATTCAAGATGGAAATATAAACCTACTTAATTACCACATTATATTTAAATTAATTAGATCCTATATTTTTAACTAAATTTATTTTAAAAATCGAAAAATATACAAGAAAAAAGAATAAATATATAAAAATAAATAATTTTTTTCAGTACCTATAAATATTAAACTATATGCAAATGGTATTTTTTACCAATAAATTTAAATAACAATGTTCCTTAATTTGTGAAACAAAATAAAATCTCACGAAAGTTCTTAATCGTATAAGCTTTTAGGAATTTTATTATTACAGGATTTTCTTAAATATACTCGAATTATTCATATCGAGTAATTGAATAAATAAATAATATTAGAAACTTTTCTTTACATTTGTTGCTATAGTCCATGAATTTTATAAATAATTTTTTTAAAAGTATTATTTTCATAAGTACTTTTTATTCAAATGATCTTTAATTTTACAACAATAAATAAACATAGTTGTAACCTACTGCATTTGTTCATTATTTTTTTTTATATTATAAACAATTATAATCTTAAGATAAATATTTTTAAATATAATATTGTTTTCATTTAAATTTGTTGCAATATAACTTGAAAAAATTGATAAAATATGGAAAAACGTAGAAAATATTTTGTCAAGAAATAATTTATTTACAAAACTTTTTTTATTTTATAATATTGAAAAATCTTTAACTAATGTTACTCTATGAAATTTAGGCGATTTCAACAATTTTTCTGTTATTGACGAGCACCGGAAACGCCAAATAAAAAAAAATTAAAATTTTTTTCGTAATATTTGTTTATTTATAAGAAGTTTAAACTTAATTAAAAAATTAGGGTTGACAACTTTTTTAGAAATCCGATCAGCTTTTTTTAATTTTTTTTCGTTTAAATCGGACAACATTTGTGGGCTGTACGTTATTTTTAATAAAAAAGTCATTTCTTTCCCACTGTGTAAAATAGTCGATTTTCAAGTTTTTGTTTATTTTTTTGTAATCACAAAAATGAAAAAAATTGACTTTTGAAGAATATCGTTAATTAAGGTAGTTTAAAAAATTATTAATTTTTATTTGGTAAACAAATTTACAACTTAGGTTTTATTTTCAAGTAATATATGATTGATTCCATAGAAAAAACTCTATTTATTCCATAAAAATTACCTGATATTGATATTTGTTTATAAACATTGCTTTAAAAATAACAAATTATTTAATAAAAATTATTATTTTAACTAAAAAAACTCTTATTTGCAAAAAATCAATGCTAAATAACTGACTGTTAATTTCATGAAAAAAGGCATTTAATGTATAAATACATAGGAATATAAAAATTTGTTTAAAAAATTGTTTTTAAAAATAATAAATAGTTTACTCTCATTAAAATGTTCTTAAAAATTTAGAAGTTAGTTATTTACAATTAATTGCATAGAAAAAAATCAAGTTCGTGCTTCCAAAAATAAACAAATAGTGCATTAGTTAATTAAGGTAGTTTAAACAATTATTAATTTTTATTTAGTCACAAAATATAATGCTTATGTTTTATTTCCAAGTAATATGTAATTGATTCCATAGAAAAAACCTTATTTTTTCCATAAAAATTACCTGATATTGATATTTGTTTATAAACATTGCTATTAAAATAACAAATTATTTAATAAAAATTATCATTTAAACTTAAAAACTCTTTTTTGGAAAAAATCATTGCTAAATAACTGACTTTTAATTCCATGAAAAAACTGTCTTTTATGCATAAATACATAAAAATATAAAAATTTGTTTAAAAAATTGTTTTTAAAAATAATAAATTATTTTCTATCATGAAAATGTTTTTAAAAATTTAGAAGTTAGTTATTTACACTTATTTGCATAGAAAAAATCAAGTTTGTGCTTCTAAAAATAGACAAATAGTGCATTTGTTAATTAAGGTAGTTTAAATAATTATGAATTTTTATTTAGTAATTAAATATTATGCTTAGGTTTTATTTTCAAGTAATCTATGATTGATTCCATAGAAAAAACTCTATTTATTCCATAAACATTACCTGATATTGATATTTGTTTATAAACATTGCTTTCAAAATAACAAATTTTTTTATTAAAAATTATTATTTTAACTTAAAAACTCTTTTTTGAAAAAAATCATTGCCAAATAACTGACTGTTAATTCCATGAAAAACATGTATTTTATGAATAAATGCATAAGAATATAAAAATTTGTTTACAACTTTTTTTTATAATAAATTTTTTACTATTATAGTTATTTACACTTAATTGCACAGAAAAAATCAAGTTTGTGCTTCCAAAAATAGCCAAATAGTGCATTTGTTAATTAAGGTAGTTTAAACAATTAATACTTTTTATTTAGTGACCAAATATAATACTGAGGTTTTATTTCCAAGTAATATGTGAACGATTCCATAGAAAAAACTTGATTTATTTAATAAAAAATACCTAAAATCAATGTTTGTTTATAAAAATTGCTTTTCAAATAACAAATTATTTATTAACTTTAATTGGTTCTACTAAAAAACTTTTTTTGTCAATAAATTGTTCAAATCTAGTGCGATTCAAGTGACGAATTGCTGCCATTTTTCACGAAACTACTTTCATTCATTCAGTTGTTTATAAAAAATTCAAGAAATTTGTTAACATTTTTATTGCTATTGGACATCTTTTTTTGGATTGTTGCTTTCAGTTTTCTAGGTATTTTTGATTGAATCAAAGTATTTTTTAAAAACCGGTATACTTCAAAAGTCAAATTTTTTCAATTTTGTTATTAAATAAACAAAAAAATAAACAAAATATAACAATCATCCATATTAATTCTGTGCAAAATTTGGATAGGTTTTATTTCAAAAAAAAAAGGTAAAATCAGGTAATAATTATCTTCTGAAAATCAATTTGTCCATTGACGTTTTTTTGTTTATCCCACATAATTGTTATTATTTAAAATAAAGTTTAATTCGTAAAACAATAATACCCTATTTTAATTGTTGATCTTAAGTTTATTGACCAGGTAATATTTAGTTATTAATTTTAGATGTTAATTTTGTTTGTCTACTGGTCTATATCAATATTATTAAAATATTGATAAATCTTA
>JAAAKG020036277.1:0-19274 GCA_010014905.2 Druon quercuslanigerum
AATAATTTCAGCGCGGCGAATTTAAAGCGAGTTTTTCAGTTTCCAGAGCGCGCGATGACGCTCTCCCCCCACCATCACCCAGTGCGCCGAATTAGAGTTCGTACCTCGGACTTCCGACGATTTAAAGGTAAAGTCAAGTAATATTCGCATTTTTAAGTAGTGGACAAGAAAGCTTGACTCTTTAACTGTAAACTAAAAAAAGTCCGGATTCTCCATGTTTATAACTTAAGGCGTTGCAATTTTTTGAAAAAAAGCTAACATGGCTCCTAATGGAGCTAGCGAGCACATTTTTTTTTTAATTATAGAGAAAAGACGCAGCAATACAAAGGTAAGTGTTGCAAATCGCTATAAAGAAATTCAGGGCAGTTATTGAGTTTTAGACGCACGTATATAATTGTGCAATAAACAAATGCAATTTTCAATAAACAATAAATAGAAATGACGACTTTTAATCAAGTATTTTGATAGTGCAATCCTAAGGAAACTGAATGATATGCTGCAGAAACATGTACGACGTTTTCACATGTCTTTATAACATTTGTTATCTGACCGTTTTTTTGTCAAAAACCGATTATTCATAACCTGTCAAAAATGTTGGATCGAAAAAAATCATGAATATTTGTATCATCACAGCAGACAGTTTGCAATAATTTAACATGTTTTATTTATTTAGCACGATACAAAAAAATTATTGAAAATTAGCGTTTTTTAATGGTTTTTTGTTATTAATTAATTAGTGAATTCGCCAATTTTAACGCGCGACGTCTCATTCGACGAGGATTTTTAAGAGTTAAAAATGGGTGAAATACCGATTCAGCGATACCGGCGTCTTTTTAAAATGGCTCTAAAACGTATGTAATTTGTTTACAAGATTTGTTTGAAGAGTTTTGAGGTTAGGTTCGTACGTCATTTTATGATTAAATCGTTCTAAATTCAGTATATCTGCCGATTCTTCACAAAAGAGTGATCGGTCTCATCTCGAACGACAAGTATCGTCAGTCGTTACTATGTCGAACATTTTGAAAATTAAAAACAATGAACAAGTTGCAAAAACCTACTTGCCCCTTTTGTTTCCTTCTTATCTTGCTGTTATCTTGATGTTCTGTATTGTTATTTTCGCACGATTAGCGAAGTTGCGGCTGGAACGAAGAAAACATTAGCTTGGCTTCGCTCCGTGATATGACAAAAAGTTAGACTAGTTTTCTATGGATTCCTAAACCGAAATTTAGAGACATTGTAGAAGGGTACTGGATATTGGTAGCATGGTATTGCTCAGTGTCATAACTCAATCTCTCACAATCACGTTAAATTTCAGCGCAGGAATCTATATGAAACTGCTTCAACTATTGATTCATAAATTCGATAATCGTGTGGAAAAAATGGACTAGAACTCTCTCTACCCACGTACTCTCGAAATTCAATTCTTGTATCAACTCACTTATTATTATTTCTTTAATTGAATTCAATAAAAAGTAAATCAGATATGAAATTTTAAGCCAGAATTGCACCACAAAATTGGCTTAATTTGAATTATAATTTGAGTTCGATTCCACCAATGCAAAGAACCCCAGTTTTTCGAGTATGATGGATAAAGCCTTGTCAGATACTACGTAGCTTGTCGTTTTTTTGATGGCGTCGCAATCGAGATGACAGAGTGACATCTCGAGTGACAATCGTGAGCGTTTCGTGTAGAAGAGCCGAAAAAGGTCGCGGTGCAAATTCTGCACGGAAAGTACTCGAATCCAAGCGGAAAAAGTGGAGAGAGAAAAGTAGAGATGATTGGCAAGGTTCGTCTGAGCGGAAGAAGACGGGTGGGTCCCGGGTTGGTAGGAAATAGGAATGAAAGGGAATGGTTCACTCGTGAGGGTTCGGAGGTTCAGTTGGTTTGAGTCTCAATAATGAAATGGATGCCCTCGGGTGTGAGCCAGCTTGGCGTGGAGTGTGAAACCCATTCGCAAATTAAGCTTACTTATTCATTACCGCTAACGACTTCTGTTTTCCCTTTAATTGTTGTAAAACTGACAGATTATTCCATCCTCGTTAGAATATTTTTATCTATTGCGTTTTTTCTATTAAGGAAATCACTTTTGGGAAAAGTGTTACATCATACTAAAAAAAAGGCAGGAATCATTAAAAAAATATAGGGCTTCTAACCATTTCCTTCCACTCTTATTATGTTTCTGAAGGAAATCGTCAGGAAAAGTTAAAATTCGTGAGATAATATTCAAAAATTATCAGACATTGTGCTATATTATTTATATTTAATTATACACGTGATCTTTCTACTTTTTCTCTTACTTTTTTTCTTATATTGAATCATTAACACTTATATACTAAAGGACTCTAAAGCTGAATCCAAAAACGACGTTAGTTCTCACATATGTCTTTCTCTTTACGAGATACATTATATTTATTCTAGTTTTGAACATTTCTAGAAAATTGTGAGGTATCCAAAATTATGGAAACTCGTAGGTACTGAATTTATTACTACAATGGGAATCCAATGTACCCCCCACCCCTCAATTAAATTGTTCCGAGAATTGTTGCCGCTGCGGTTTTCGTGGAGACGAGAGGCCACTGTTTACGTTTGGAATAAGCGAATGTTATTTTTGCTTTAGTCAAGATCATTTAGGAGCATGCCAGAGAATTGTACCTTTCAATCGTTTCCCGCATTTTTCTCCAAGATCAGATCAATAATATCTCGAGGATTTACTGTCTCTGTGTATGCAACATAGACGCAAATTTATTATTTATTTTTAATCCTAATCAGCTGGCCTATTTGCGGTCGTAGCGGATGAACTACCTGATCGATAGTGAATTATCATATTTACAGAAATAGTCGGAAATGTTCAGGATGTTCAGAAATAATTAGAACTTCTGACCGTTTTTGAAGATTTATTATTTTTTTAGTAGAATATCAGTTTGATCCAGAATTCTAGTTTCAGAAGCCTCGATTTAGATTTTGAGCTACGGAAGGAGAATAGCGTGTTGCGGTTTAGCGTGATAGGTTGAACCTATTGTTGTGGTCCTGTCTTGGCGTTTCGGAATTTAATAAGAAACATTATATTTCAGATTAAAATTAACAGGAATTCCATCTCTAAGGAAAGGTTCGATTCGGTAAAGTTTGGCGGAATAGAGATTTTTAAATTAGTTTATCGTAGCAATTAATAATTATTATACATGATGATCTTCAAATTCGTACATCTACGGTCCCTTTTTTCTTACTAACACCCAGTTTCACAGTTTGTTTCTGTTTTAGTTTGATTTCTTATATTAAATTCTGTGTGCATTTAAAGCTGTTGTGATTGAATGGAAAATGTTTCGTTTCAGTTGGAATATCAAATTATCAACATGTTAGAAGATTTAGAATCAAAAATTTGCCTTTTAATTTTAAGAAATCATAAAAATTTAAGAACTTTCATTTATGTGTCTTTAACATTTGTGTATTTTTAATTATGACTCTTTAAGATTGTAGGACTATAAACTGCAAATATTGCAAATTCAAGAAATATTAATTTAACAATATAAAATTTTGCAAGTCTTAAGTTTTACACTTGAAAATTTTGTAATTTTGATGCTTCACATTTGAAATTTTTTCGATTTGAAATATTGAGCATTGAAAAATTAACTTCTTATTTCCAAAAACCTCAAAATCATGAATATTTAAGAATTTTCACTTTACAGAGTTTTGAATTGTAATTCCTCAAAATTGAAAAAAATGAAGTTGTATATCGTAAAAATTTACGAATCCTCCATTTTTAATTTTCAAAATTGAACTATTAAAAAAATGGTCCACATTGCATAGCTTTAAACCATAATTCTTAAAAATTAATTATTTCGTATTCCTAAATTTTTAAGATACAAGCATTTTTAATTGTAACTCTCAAAAGTTGCAGAACTTCAAATTGTAAACCATTAAAAATTAGGAGTTTTTAATTTTTTTCAATTTCAATTCAAGCTTATGCAAGTTATACAATTTTTTAATTAAAAATTCTCTAATATTGGTAATTGACATTGGGAGTTTCTTTAATATTGAAGATTCATAATAGAAAACACGACGTTTCAGCTATAGAATCGTCCAAATTTAAAAGTTTTTATTGACTCTCGCTTTCGATCGCTCAGTCGCTCACTCGTTTGCTAACAAGTCCTAAATTGCGCTATTACAGGAAATAAAGATGAGGAAATAGATATAAGATTTTATGTAAATAGTTGTAAATACTTTTGTTTTGTTTAATGTGTAAGCGGAAATATTATAAGGAATAAAAGTCATGTAAACACTTAGAGGACACATTATGAATAAAGAAGAATTAAAATTCTTTAAAATGTTTTAAAGTACGTTAAAACTCCATAAAACTTTTGAAAACTTTAAAAAAATTTCTTGTGTGTTTTAAAAATACTCTAGTGACTATAAAATTCTTCAACATACCTTTAAATTATTGAATTATATTCCAAATGCATATCAATCTTTTAAAATAACCTAAAATATTTTTAATCTTTTGAAATCTCTTGAATATTATTAAAACCCCCGAGAAATTTTGAAAATTTTTAAGGGATTTCAAAGAATTAAAAATATTTTAGGTTATTTTAAAAGAATAACTGCATTTTGAATATATTTCAATAGTTTACAGGTATAACGAAGGATTTTATAGACAGTAGAGTATTTTTAAAACATACAAGAAATTTTCATAAAGTTTTTTATGATACTTGGCAATGTTTTTAAAAGCCCTGTTATATTAAAAATCGTTGGAAATACTTGAAAATACCGTGGAACTTTTTAAAGTTCTTACAATAAAACTTGTGAAAGTTCTTGAAAATTCCTGTACTTATTAAAAATATCCTATAACTTTTAAATCCATTGGAATGTTTTCAAATACACTATACGAATTAAAATCCTTTAAAATCTCTGAAACCAATTAAAATCCCATAAAACTTTTTAAAGTACCCTAAAACCTCTTGATTCCTTCAAAATACCTTTAAATTATTTAGATCTATTTAATATTCGATTAAGTATTTTAAAATACCCTAAAATATTTTTGATCCTTTGGAATCTCTTGAAACTTTTAAGACCCTTGAAAACTTCTTTCGATTTTTGAAAGGACCCTATAATATTTACAATCCTTGGAAATATTTTTAAATACTATGAAACTTTTGCACATTCTTGAAGCTTTTTTGAAGTTTTTTAAAACATCTTGTATGTTTCAAAAATACTCTAAAATGTTTTTAATTTTTTGAAATACCTTTAAAAACTAAGAGACTTTGAGACTAAAATTTCTTTTTGCTGGAATTACCTGCCAACCTGTTTTAGTGTCATAAATAAATACTTTCCTAGAGACGTAATACATTTTTAATTTTATTAATTACTGCGAGATGAACACGGATTAAAATGAAATTTTTCGGGATGGCAAAGTGGTAAATGGAATTCTTGCATTTCCATCCACGGCGAGGGAGTAAGTATGAGTATTCGCCCTTGGGAAGGGAGACGTGGCTCTGATCACTGAAATGTAAAGGAGGTGATGGCGATGAGGACATTGGCTCATTGCGCAGGCCAAGAAGGTCTGAGGTAGATTCCTTCAGAATATTGGCATAAGCATTAGTATCGGTGTTGCATGTTCTGTCTCTCACCGCAATATGCGGTCTCGCGCCTCGCGCATAAATCACTTCTCGCAATATCATCGTATGTTCCTAGTATATATGGCATTGTCAAACGACTTTTCCCAACGTTTTGCGACGCGCGCTCTTAAACTAGTCAGATTTTTCATTTTAATATTCATTGTATATTACTGAAGAATTTTTATGGGATTTCGCTTTTTTATTTATTTAAATCAACTATCATATTTGGAATTTGGTGAAGGAAAAGAAGTATTTTTGAATAAGCGGATCATTTGAAAAAAATTTAACCTGTACCTCAAAAGCCTGCATAGTGCTTTAAGTTAAAGAATGCCGACAATATTGCTCAAAGAAATTTTGTTTTGCTGTAATTGTATGCAGCGAAATTGAAGGGGCCCACGTAGGGGTCTGCATGGATTGCCCTTAATCCTTGTGGAATGCATGAGGGCAATCCAGTTAAAGCTCGTTATGGCAACGACATGCTAATCTATAGGGATCCTGCATGGGCTTCCCTGCCATCATCAAGCCCTCTTGGTTTCTTTTTGCCAGTGCTGCAATCTGTTCTGGCATATCTGTTAGCTGATAACACTGTTTTGTACTGGTGTGTTAGTGTTGCGCCAGCACTGGATATCTCTACTGGGACAGTACTACCCCAATAGGTAATTCACAATGGGCGCAGTACTGCGTCAGTGCTAACTAGTGCCGTACTGCTATACTCTAACGATATGACAAAAAAGGCATTAAAAAAAAAAAATTAATTTATTTCGAGTAATTCACAGAAAAACGCTGGTATTAAATTTATTGCAGCTCAAATTTTATTGGTCTCACAGTGAGCATTTCAGAGAATGTTCAGTCTCATGAGTATTCCTATGAACGTTGTTGCACATCTGGGCATATAGGGGAATATATCATTTTTACACGGAATTTTGGCTCATGCTGAGTTGTGCATTGCGAAACAGCGCTGTCGGCCCCCTAAACACCTATCAAAGCAATGTTTTACTTTGCAATATTAGACTAATTAATTGGTAATAAGCAAACTATTTGAAATAATATTTACCTATTTTTTAACTGTCTTTTATTTAACAGTGCGTCCTAGTCACTTATAATGAAATTATAACTCCCTGATGCAACTTCCAAAGGTTAGGTTAGTCATGGACGTCGAAATTTAAACTAAAGTCGGAATGTATAGAAAAAGTCATGACTGTACATATATACAATAATGTATTTTCATTCAACCACCAGTTAACTTCACTTCGTTAAAAACTGAGGGGGAATATGAACCAAATGCATGAAACTTTATTTCTGTAATATCTTTGTAATTAATAATAATTATTATCATTTTATTATATCATGAAATAATAACTAAAAAATAGAAACTATTTTTCAGAAACACATATGCAAATAAAATTAGCTTTTACGAAGACATTAGCAAAATAGGGCAAAAATGAACTGAATCCCATGTATTTGGTCCCTTTTGTTTTTCGCTCAGCAATCTACGAAGTAAAGTTAGCTGGTGATTAAAGTGAAAATACCTAATTTAGAGGCCAAGCAGCGGTAAAGTGTTACGACGTATCTTTTTTCTAACGTTTGGCATCGGAGTCTCATTGTAGGGATGTCAGCCATTAAACGTTTCATTTAACTCTGAATCTTTCACCCCTTTGTATAGAAAGTAATAAGACTAGATCACCAATCATTTTCTTAGAATACTAAAGAGAAAATATTAATTATAATTTCGTATATTTTATGAAATATAGGGGCGAGAGGAAGAAAAATTATGTTGTGCATGCGCAGATCGATTTGGCCTTTAAGGTCAGGTTAGGATTTTATCTGATCACTTTCAATTTTCCCGCCGCTATATTCGAAACATTAAAATCACGAAGTACTACAAGGAGACTCAACGCCTATAGAGGAGATCGTGGAAAACAGCCCACAATCCGGATCCCCTGTCCTCAGATTTTCATTTATTCCCAGACGAGAGTGCTAAGTGCAGAAACTGTGGTAACGACGAGCAATAACACGTCAATAATAAACCATGCACTTCGGGATTACAATAATTTCAATTACACGTTATAGTTTTGATTTTATTTTCGGGTATTACCCTAGATCTTCCATGTCTATACTTACTTTTCATTATTTTTCTATTCCTAATTTTTATGAGGAATTTTTATTTGTATCACTTCGTGATGACACCTGCTGACACCCGACATAACCAAACTTAACTTATAACGACAATCGATGGTCCACACTCCATAGCAGACGACAATTTCTAATTGCACATTGTCACTGAAGGGGCGCTCGCATCGCGGAATAAATGAAAATCCGAGGACAAGGGATCCCGAAATGGCGCCAGCTGAAATACATGGCGTTGAGTCTCCTTGTAGTACTTCGTGATTAAAATGTTTCACGAATCCGCCAATGGTTCATCAAACTTTTCATCAGGCTAAAGTTTCATTAAACTTTACATCCGAACTCATTGCGAAAAACAAATTTCTGCTTTTATCATACAATTGTATTTACCTAATTTGTCATGTATTACACTAGCAACTACAAGATTAGATAACTTTAAACTTCCGCAGAAAAGTTAGAGGAAATTTCTTCGAACGCCCAGACATAAATTTTTATGCAGACGGTCCGATTCTTACGTCCCGTCTTTGGCGGCTTGAATGTCAAGTCGGTTTTGACTAACTTATGATTTGGAAATTAGGCTACGTAAGGTACAATTTTTATTTCAAGACATTCATACTGACTGGTAAACGGGAGGAAATTGAAAGTTAGGTAATGATTATTATAACTTACCTGCTTACGAACATCTATTTCACCCAAATAACGCCCGACGAAATCATCTTGACAGGTGACTGACAGTTGTAGACAACGCTTCAGGTTGCTCTAAATAAGCAAAAAGAGTCTCTAAATGATGGGTTTCCCCTAGATTCTCATAAAGAATCTGCGTGGCTCAAATTTGTTGCAACTCAATTGAACATCGATTTCGGTGTACATTGGAGGATCGGCGATTTTCTGTGTTTGACTTCAAATATAAATAATCCTGTTTAGAGAGAATACATACATTACATTTATTAAATATTATATTACAAATAAAATTTCCAACGCTACGGGATATCGAACCTACATATCTATACCTATAAATTTATCGCCCAACAGTCGGAAGTGATAACCACTGCGCTATATTACTATACTTCAACTAAAAAGACAATTGCATAACCAAACAATTTAATTTCTAAATGAAGAAGCTAGTTTAAAAAAAGGGAATAGTTTAATTGTCAGTTTAAGAAATTTATTTTCAACCAAACATGAAATGAATTTTTATGAAATTAATTACATTTTTAACCAAAGAAATTACCCGTCGACTAACAAAATTAATTTTGAACAAAGTATTTGAACTTTTGATCGAAAATATGAATTCTTTATGATCCTCGCCCCAACTTCTAAAAGTGCTAACGTAGTTTATACAAAGTATAAGTAAGTATTTATAGCTGAACCTGCACATCCATTAATTTCTTATAATAAAATTGACCACAAGCATAGAAATAAAAATACCTTTTGGCTCCGCTGAGATTCGAGTCCAGCATTGTTTTTCATTAATAAAAATCTGTCCTCATTTTCATACTATTTTCGAAAGGTTAATTTCAATTGCTGGCATATACTTTCTCAGATATTCACATTTTTTGTCAATCTGAAATTTGTTAAAAAAATGCTAAATTTGCCACTTTGCACTTCTTCGTCTCATTGTTTTTCATACGATATACCGTAATTATTCGAATATAAGCCGCACCTTTTTTCTGTTTTAGAGCTTCAAAACCAGGGCGTGGCTTATAATCGTATGCGGCTTATATGCAAATAAGAAAGGTCAAAATTCGTATAATTGTTGATGTGAAGTGCTATTCTTCGATAGAAATAAAAATATTGGGGGTCGCACCTCGTACTTCGCGCTGTCCTCCCACTCCTGCTTCGAGCAATCATGTGCTCGATTGCCCGTCCATGGTTATTAAGAACAAAAGCATTTTTCTCCGTTTGAAATTTTTATAATTAGCCTGCGACTTATCTTGCAACACAAAAGTTTTTTCAGTATTTTCAATCATAAAAACCAGGGTGAGGTGTATCATCGTATGCGGCTTATATTCGTGTAAATACGGCATATATGAGGGCTATCCCAAAAGTATCCGACCTACGTTCATGTCTTCGCGCGGAGAGACTCAGGCGACTTCTGGAGGGTACGTACTTTACCAACAACTACTAACCTTTTCGTCAGAAGCCCGAGATTCCGATAAAACGACTTAGTTCCTGCGCAGCGTGTATTTGTTTACATCGACTTTTTTGCGTTCGTCGCAATTCCAATCTGAAAATTATCAATAGTGATGAAACCTTTCTTAAAAAGGTTATTACTGATGATAAAAAATGGGTTTATGGTTCTGATCCTGAGACAAAACAACTATCTTCGCAATGGAAGCTTCCATCCGAGCCTCGACCGAAAAAAGCCCGTCAAAGTCGAAGCAACATCAAGTCAATGTTGATTGTTTTTTTATATTATAAGGGCGTTGTGCATTACAAATATGTTTCTACAGGCCAGACAATCAACAAAGAGTACTACGTTGAAGTTCTTGAAAGATTGCGTGATGCAATCAGGAGAAAACGAACAGTGTTGCGCATAGGTGATTGTGTGTGTATGTGTGGGCCTTAGACATTTGTATCTGTGGTGTACGTGGATCTTACAAATGTGGCGTGGGTGTGGTGCGTGTGCGTTGGTGTGTAGAGAGAAACCGAATACGGAGCCGGTCCGCAAGGGCGTTGTCCGGAGCGGAGGTTCAAGAGTTACCCCTGGGTTGTGTCCTGGAAACAGAAAGAGAAGGATCTTTGGTTACAGGCGTGTACGGTCGGGCGGTGGTACGCTCAGTTCGCGCGGGTATAGTCCAGACCCAGGTTACCTCCCCCACGGGCGGTTCAGGTCAGGAACGGGCGAGAAAGCCACCATGGCCACGACTTCCCAGGATGCGGGAGATCGTCTAAAGGTTACACTCGTTCTGAATGTAGAAGAGCCGCTGGTAGGCCGGTCAGGAACGCCTGACGCCGACGAACCCTGGCCTTGATGGGCAGTCACAGGGGCCGCCGATCGAGTCGCCTACGAGGAGAGGGCGGGCTGCAAGTTGGTTTTCCGCAGGTAGGTCGGTCAGGGGCACCTGACGCCGACGTACCCTGGCCGCGAGGGGCGGTGACAGGGGAACCTGTCGGCCGCTGATCGAGTCGGCTGCGAGGAGATGACGGGCTGGATTTGCCGCAGGTAGGCCGGTCAGGGGCACCTGACGCCGACGTACTCTGGCCCCGATGGGCGGCCACAGGGGAACCTGTCGACCGCCGATCGAGCCGGCTACGAGGAGAGGACGGGATTGCACCAGAAGCCTGGAGGGAGGAGTCTGGCCGCCTACTGGGAGTGTAGGACCGCCAGAGGAGTTGCACCGGGTGAGAGATCCCCAGGCCACTCGGTTCACCGCACCCAGCGAACTGCCGTTTCTGCGTCGCGCGGCCAGCTATATCGTACGTTCATGCGCGTCGTGTTGGCGCACTGGCTGGCGGTAAGAGTAGGGGAGCGCGCCACGCCAGCCCGGTGTTTCCCTACACATGCGCATTATGTGACGGTACGTTACATCTCCCCCCCCCCCCAAAAGAAAGAAAAATATCCGGTAATATAGTAATCATTCGTAATTTTACTCTACTCATGTCATCCTCGACGACCATGTTGCGCACCGAGCCGTTTCGGTTGAAACGGATCCTGCACCTCAGGTTCTTATGACGCATTCGGAAACGGAGTGAGCCGTGGGGGACCTGGCCAGTTGTTCTTGCTGTAAGGCTGAAGCTGGTTTTCTGGCTGTGAGGCTGGAGCACTTGCCGCTTGTGTCGGCGGGCTGAGGGTGATGTTGAGGATTTTCACTCTTCGTGTTCCCAGTGCTGACGGTTCTGCTTGTTTCCTCCAAAAGTGTGGCACGTTGACGCGTTCAATGCTGGTGATACGTGGCTTTATCTTGCCTGCGATGCAAGCCGCTGTGGTCTGGTTGTGCTGCCTTGCGTGGCCGGTGTGCTGGTGCTGGGCGTGTTTGCTTCATACAGAGGTCCTACCTCTCTAAATTTGGCGAAGCTGTCGCGTTCCAGTAACTTTTCCAGCTCGGTCAGCTGATGGTGGAACGACATGACGGTGCTGTTGCTGGTAAGGTACTGACTCGTCTGTCTCTCTGCTCGGGGATGCCGTTGCTAGTGGGGGGCTGCTTGCGTGGTTTGAGTTGGTGCCGTTCGCTTGTCTGGTGGTGGGGGTCTTCGCTGAAAGGTCTAAAATCCTTTACGTGGTTGTGTCGACTATATCTACCCCTTTCGTTTTTCAAGTCAAAAATTACATTAGAAATTCGTTTTCCACGGTGAACGGTCCTTCGAATTTTTCTGCCAGTTTCGCGTTCAGGTAGTGCGTCCTTTTTAGCACTTTACTTCCGATTTTGGGTGCGTCTCAGATTGTAATGACGTTGTTGTTTTTGGAAATTTCTCGCTATGACGTTTCGGGCTAGTTCCAGGGCTGCCTGTATGCTTTTAATGCCGTGCTGGTGTTTTTCCTTGCTTGCCAACGCGGTTTCGTGCGCAAGACTTCCTGGCCAGTGCAGTTCACGACCGCAGTTCAGGTACGCGGGCGTGATTCCCGTCGAAGTGCTCGGTGGCGCGTTGAAAGCAAATTGCAGTTCTGGTAGTTGTAGATCCCACGTTTTCTGTGATTTTTTGATGTTCTGGGCAATCATTGTTTTAAGGACTCTGTTCGATCGTTCCACTGAATTGCATTGGGGTGTGTAAGGTGGTGTGAGCCGGTGTTTAATGTGCATGTTCCTAAGTAGTTGGTTTACTACTTTCCCCACGAATTGCCGGACGTTGTCTGAGACGATGGTGTGGGGACAGCCGTGGCGAAGGCAGATCTGGTCCTTGATGGCGGTCGCTACGGCCTGGCCAGTTGCTTTCCTCAGTGATTTGATCTCTATCCATTTGGTGAAGCGGTCTTGCATCAAGAGTAACCATGTGCTTCCTGTTATAGATCGTGACAGAGGTCCGATCAGGTCTACGGATACCATTTCCCATGGTTGCTCGACGTTTGTGGCATGCATGGTTCCCGGTAGGGCTAGTTGTTGGGGCTTGAACTTCTGACAGCTTGGGCAGTTGCGTACGTGCTGGGCTCCCATCCTTAGCATTCCCGGCCAGTAATGGTGTCGGGATAGATGAGCGAGAGTTTTTGCTACTCCGAGGTGTCCGGCCTTTGGGTCGTCGTGTACTTCTTTGAGTGGAACCGACAACATCTTCTCCAGGACTGCCCGTACAGGACACAGGGAAACGAGAACCGGGCTATACCAATAAGAATAGGATAATACGCCGTAAATGCCCTAGTGGACCCAGGATCAGTCTGCTCATACGTCAACGCAGAAACAGCACAATGTTGCATAAACCAGGGATGGTAGCAAGAAGAAAATAACACCATAGCCGTCATGGCCGACGGCTCAGAAACAAACCTTGGTGCAGTTCTCTCCGGATGCTTACAGGCAATGGGAAAAGAAGTACGAGCCGAAGTTTCCATCATGGGCACCCTTAGCCATAACGTACTCCTGGGAATCGATATCCTATCACACTTGGTTTTAGAAGTCCACATTAACAAAGTGAAGGTCTTCCCCCCGTCCAGAAACCAAAAAAGGGAAGTGTGCTCCACCAAAGGACCAAGAACGTTAGCCGACCTGAGACCCAGAGAAAGGAAAATCGCCGAAAAGTTCATCGACAAACAAATGACTCGCCTGGCAACAGTCAAGGGCGTAACACCACTCGCCAAACACGAAGTAAGGCTAGAGGACCCAACACCGCTCAAACAACGCTACCGGCCTAGAAACCCAGCCACCCACGAAATAATTGACAAGGAGGTATCACAAATGCTGAAGGAAGGAGTCATCCAACCATCCAACAGCGCTTGGAGCTCTCCAGTCGTCATCACTCGCAGAAAGGATGGAAAACCTCGATTGTGCATTGACTCCGGAAGGCTCAACCAAGTTTAAAAAAAAACGCCTACCCGATACCTCAGATCAACTCCATCTTGGATAAGCTGCGAGTAGCCAAATACTTGTCCTTCATCGACTTGAAGAACGGCTACTGGCACGTAGCCCTCACCGAGGAAAGCAAGCCGACACCAGCGGAGGAGGACTCGGAGCCGTACTGACTCAACAACACGGAGAAACGGAACGAATCATACCATACGCCAGCCGCTCTCTAAGCAAGGCAGAAGGTAATTACTCCGCTACCGAACTTGAATGCCTCGCCGTAAAATGGGGAATATGGAAAATGAGGGACTACCTGGAGGGTTACCACTTCACCGTCCTGACAAGATCGACAACCCCTCAGGCCGTCTAGCACGCTGGGCGATGGAACTAAGCCAGTTGGACTTTGAAGTAAAATACCGACGCGGAACCGATAACCTAATAGCAGACACCCTGTGCAGACAACCCCACGAAACATGCGCGATACAAGAGAAAGGAGATAAAGATTGGTACCAAAGACGACTCCAGGCAGTAGAAGACAACCCCGCCGACAATCCAGAATACTGCATGCGCGATGGACGACAGTACAGACACATCCTACACACCTCAGACTTCAATGACTACGCCCACGAAGCATAATGGAAGATCTGTGTACCAAAACAAGACCAGGAAAGGGTACTCAAAGAAGTACACGACGACCCAAAGGCCGGACACCTCGGAGTAGCAAAAACTCTGGCCCGTCTGTCCCGACACCATTACTGGCCGGGCATGCTAAGGATGGGAGCCCAGAACGTACGCAATTGCCCAAGCTGTCAGAAGTTCAGCCCCAACAACTAGCCCCACCGAGAACCATGCATGCCACAAACGTCGAGCAACCATGGGAAATGGTATCCGTAGACCTGATCGGTCTCCTGTCACGATCCACAACAGGGAACACATGGTTACTCGTGATGCAAGACCGCTTCACCAAATGGATAGAGATCAAATTACTGAGGAAAGCAACCAGCCAGGCCGTAGCAACCGCCATCAAGGACCAGATCTGCCTCCGCCACGACTGCCCCACACCATCGTCTCAGATAACGGCCGACAATTCGTAGGGAAAGAAGTGAACCAACTACATAGGAACATGCACAATTAACACCGGCCCACACCACCGTACACACCCCAATGCAATTCAGTGGAACGATCGAACGGAGTCCTTAAAACAATGATTGCCCAGAACATCAAAAAATCACAGAAAACGTGGGATCTACAACTACCAGAACTGCAATTTGCTTTCAACGCGCCACCGAGCTCTTCGACGGGAATCACGCCCGCGTACCTGAACTGCGGTCGTGAACTGCTCTTGCCAGGAAGTCTTGCGCACGAAACCGCGTTGGCAAGCAAGAAAAAACACCAGTACCGCATTAAAAGCATACAGGCAGCCCTGGGACTAGCCCGAAACGTCATAGCGAGAAATTTCCAAAAACAACAACGTCATTACAATCTGAGACGCCACAAATGGGCACCCGAATTTGGAAGTAAAGCGCTAAAAAGGATGCACGACCTATCCAACAAGGCAAACAACCTGAACGCAAAACTGGCGGAAAAATTCAAAGGACCGTTCACCGTGGAAAAACGAATTTCTAATGTAATTTTCGACCTGAAAGACGAAAGGGGTAGATATAGTCGACACAACCACGTAAAGGATATTAGACCTTTCAACGAAGACCCCCACCACCAGACAAGCGAATGAAAGGCACCAACTCCCACCACGCAAGCAGCCCCCCACTAGCAACGACATCCCCGAGCAGAGAGACAGACGAGTCAGTACCTTACCAGCAACAGCACCGTCATGTCGTTCCACCATCAGCTGACCGAGCTGGAAAAGCTACTGGAACGCGACGGCTGCGCCAAATTTAGAGAGGTAGGACCTCTCTACGAAGCAAACACGCCCAGCACCAGGACACCGGCCACGCAAGGCAGCACAACCAGACCACGGCGACCAGTGGCTTGCATCGCAGGTAAGATAAAGCCACGTATCACCAGCATTGACCGCGTCAATGTGCCACACTTTTGGAGAAAAAAAGCAGAACAGTCAGCACCGGGAACACGAAGAGCGGAAATTCTCATCATTACCCTCAGCCCGCTGACACAAGCGGCATGTGCTCCAGCCCCACAGCCAGAAAACCCAGCTCCAGACTCACAGCCAGAACAACCGGCTCCAGCCACACAACCAGAACATCCGGGAACGCAACGGAGACCAGCTACAGAGCTCCCAACGGTAACGGAATACCGTATGACATTTCCAGACGGGACAGTATACCAGGTCCCCCACGGCTCACTCCGTTTCCGAATGCGTCATAAGAACCTAAGGTGCAGGATCCGTTTCAACCGAAACGGCTCGTTGCGCAACATGGTCGTCGAGGATGACGTGAGTAGAGTAAAATTACGAATGATTACTGTATTACCGGATATTTTTCTTTTTTTTTGTTTGTTAGCCGAAATTTTACTCTCCGAAGTTGGGGGAGATATAATGTAATGCACCCACGTGCATTGTTTTTCATTAATAACAATCTGTCCTCATTATCATACTATTTTCGAAAAGTTAATTTCAATTGCTGGCATATACTTTCTCAGATATTCAAATTTTTTTTCAATCTGGAATTTGTTACAAAAATGCTAAATTTGCCACTTTGCACTTCTTCGTCTCATTGTTTTCCATACGATATACCGTAATTACTCGAACATAAGCCGCACCTTTTTTCTGTTTTAGAGCTTCAAAACCAGGGTGTGGCTTATAATCGTATGCGGCTTATATGAAAATACGAAAGGCCAAAATTCGTATAATTGTTGATGTAAAGTGCTATTCTTCGATAGAAATAAAAATATTGGGGGTCGCACCTCGTACTTTGCGCTGTCCTCCCAGTCCTGCTTCGAGCAATCATGTGCTCGATTGCCCGTCCATGGTTATTAAGAACAGAAGAATTCTTCTCCGTTTAAAATTTTTATAATTAGCCTTCGGCTTATCTTGCAACACAAAAGTTTTTTCAGTATTTTCAATCATAAAAACCAGGGTGAGGTGTATCATCGTATGCGGCTTATATTCATGTAAATACGGTATATATGAGGGCTGTCCCAAAAGTATCCGACCTACGTTCATGTCTTCGCGCGGAGAGACTCAGGCGACCTCTGGAGGATACGTACTTTACCAACAACTACTAACCTTTTTGTCAGAAGCCCGAGATTCCGATAAAACGACTTAGTTCCTGCGCCGCGTGTATTTGTTTACATCGACTTTTTTGCGTTCGTCGCAATTCCAATCTGGAAATGATCAATCGTGATGGAACCTTTCTTAAAAAGGTTATTACTGATGATAAAACATGACTTTATGGTTCTGATCCTGAAACAAAGCAACTATCTTCGCAATGGAAGCTTCCACCCGAGCCTCGACCGAAAAAAACCCGTCAAAGTCGAAGCAACATTAAGTCAATGTTGATTGTTTTTTTCGATTATAAGGGCGTTGTGCATTACAAATATGCTCCTACAGGCCAGACAATCAACAAAGAGTACTACCTTGAAGTTATAAAAAGATTGCGTGATGCAATCAGGAGAAAACGTTGCGCAGCTCCGCCAGCCTCCATACAGTTTCGATATAGCTCCCTGAGACTTTTGGCTGTTTCCTCGATTGAAAATGCCGCTTAAGGGACATAGTTTCGACGATAAAGAGACTGTTGAAACTATGGGGACGAATGCACTAAAGGCAATTCCGAAGTATGACTTTCAAGAGAGCTTTAATAAGTGGAAACATCGATATGAGCATCTTGTTCAATCAAATGGGGACTACTTTGACGGATGCCACCCCCGGATGACGAAGAATAAATCAAGAGGGTAGAGATTGAGGTAGGTCGGATGCTTTTGGGACAGCCCTCGTATATATACATATGATGGTTAAAAAATTCTTGACGCTGTTAAACTATAGGCCATGTCTAAATTCATTCAAAATACGTAACTTATGAAATATTAGTATATTCAAATATGTTTATTAGGATATTAAACATTATGTTAATTGTTCTAACATTATACTCGAGCAAATCTCAATCCGACAGATGACGGCATAATGTCTCTTTACTTCAGTTTTATGTTTACCTGCATCACATGTATGAATTATGGTACTCATTTTATGTTAATAAAATTATTCAGTTTTCATTCTAGTACCAGAACTTGTCTTTATAAATTTGCAACAAATATTTGGGTATTCTTTGAAATAGAATTTATTGAATATAGGAAATTTATAATCTACTAAACATTTCTTTTATTCACACAAGATCATATTGTAGTTTTATTCTTTATTAAAAACAAGTAAGAAGATGGACGGATGTAAACTTTCTGTACATTTAATAATGATTATGCGATAAGAATATCTGTATTCTCATTTTGGCTATTTCAAAAAAGTGCTCTATACAAAAACATGCACCTTAAAATAAGAATATGCACTGAATAGAGAATCTACGAGAATATAATAAGTATTTTATTAAGTCAATTTGAGGACCACCAAACATGCAAAAATTGAAATTTGTGCACAGTTTAAGTAGTTAAATAGTACTTGCATTATATTAAATTAATCCTCACTAGATCCTCGTAAGGTCTCCAAGGCTAAAGAATTTAAAAGAATAAAAAGAGGACTTTTGCTTCGACTTGGGTAATTTCGATACGACCATAATTTAAAAACTAAAAATATAAAAGTGTATTAAATATTTTAAGAAAAAAGGTTCTGAAAGTATAGAAACCTATGTTTTTATTAAATAAAAAAAATTAGTATAAAAACTGATTAGACAAATTCTTCTGAAATCAAAAAACAAATTCACCTTTATTTTCACCGTTCGTTATGGAACAATTTTCAATTGTAAACCTTTAAAATTTCTGAATTATTCTAAAAAAATATTCGAAATTAAAAGTTATTGTCAATGGTAAATATAAAAAATGCAAAATTTATACTCCAGAAACTTGAACCTTAAACAGTATTGTGATATTAAAACTTCTTTGTGCTCAAACGCTTAAAAATGTCTATTACTTTAAGTAATTTGAATTGTTTTGAAATAAAAAATTTTTAAATTTTAAGTTATACATTTCGAAATTCAAGGATTTTAATTTTTATCGCAAAATTAAACTTATAAGAGAAACAAATTGAAAATTCACCGTTTAAAATGAAAATTATGAATTCGAAAAATGAAACCATTCAAAACAATAAATTATTCAATGGTTTAAAAGAGTAACTGAGTTTTAAATTTCCGTCTTTTTGGAACATTTCTCAACTAGAAAAACTTCAGTATTTGGATTTACTCGGGAGTCATTTAATTTGAAATACTTTAATTACCAATCCTTTTAACCGAAAAGTGTGCAACTATCAAGTCTTTCATTTTGATACTGTGTGATTTCAAAGAAATCAAAAGCCAGAAAGTTTTCCGCGTTTAAATTTGAAACAAAACTACATTGAAACTCCAAAATAGGGCTCTTCGATATAGTTGTTTCAAGAATCGAAGCTGCACACAGTGTCCATGAAGCGAATCTGAATGCGACAAAAATGACGAAGAAAACCGGAAGCGGGGTTCGATTCGTATTGATTTAAGTATT
>JAAAKG020036288.1:0-19274 GCA_010014905.2 Druon quercuslanigerum
TGAAAATATTATGTTTCATGACTCGAGAGTATTTTGTAAGCATTTTGCCCCCCCCCCCCCTCCCGCTTAACCTCTTAACTTCCTGTTTTTAGCATTTCAGATATGGTCACTTTAGATTAAGAGCAGTGAAAATGACCTAATTGAAATGGGGAGAAATCGAGCGATTTCTACCTGGGGCCTAGATAGGCAAATGTCTGAATAAATTTTTTCTTGTGTCAAAGTACCGGTTTTTGGCAATGGTAATTTTCATTTTTATGGTGAAATTATAGACAGTAATGATAATGGCTTGCAGGTTTTCGCTCTTGAAACATTCCTTAATTTTAATAGTTTGTTTTATTTTCTCTTAATGAGATCTTTCCTTTCTGTTTTAGGTAAGTAATATTTATGGCTGCCTTTCATCATCTACAATCTTGCGGTAAGACGAACTTTTAGACAACAAAATTATTGAAAAATTCTTTTTGCCGGTTGACGTAAAAACTCTCAAACTATAATTGGAAAAGAAAAAAATCACTTGATTTTTTAATTCTGCAACTGATTCATCAAAAATACGCATATTTGTCAATTATATCTTAAGTATTATATTAAACATTTCCTCTTATTCATCAGAGGAAAAAACTGTAATGTTTGAACGCTCCCTAAAGTATAAGTAATTGCCCACTGATCTAGGCTCATATTACTGAAATAAAGTTGATCTCACGAGGCAAATCTGAGGGCAAATCTCAGGAATCGATTTGACATGACTCAGCACTAAAAAGAGAGAGGAAAATTGAGCTCGGACTTTTAAAGTTCTATCTAACGCATTCCGGTCAAGTTTCACAAAACAACCGTTCCCCAGGGCGGCCAGAACTGCAACATGTAGGTTCGCAAGAGCCGCGCAGCTGTCGGAAGGCTGCAACATTAGCTTAGAATTCCTCACATACTTTACGACAGGTAATTGCTATGTTGTATTGCTAGGCCATTGCACGATTAATCAGTCGGCCGTGCATGTACCGCTTACCGTGCGTTAGTACCTCCCACTATTGCGAAACGTGTGCCGCCAATAAATACGTGCGCTGATACGTCATCGTGTGCAGAATTCAAGTGCCATGCATCTCGACGATATGCGATGCAATGCGATGAGCCTCTCTTAACTCTTTCTTTAATCCCCCTTATCTGGGGTGTAGCTTGCCCAACCCGCGTTTCACGATAAGACCCCTACAACTATCGGGCCCGCCCGTAATTATACGAGCACGATAAACATCGCGGCCTGGCCGAAACACATGCTTGCCAGCAACTCAACTTATTCCTTATTCTTATTCAACAACTACGGTGGGAAATCTCAGGGCGTCACTTCCGGTACACCAAAGGAAGGGCACTAATGAGAATACCATATACCATAAAAATATGGTCCTCACATTACTTTATTTTAACAGTGTCGTGTGACTTCAATCGTACGACTTCAAATATAGTTTTACTTGACTTCGTCATGGCTATAACAACTTGAACGTTACGAGTTTATGCTTTTTATTGCATTACGTGAATTCGTTAAGACGTCACGAAAAATTCTAACGTTCGAAACGTCCGATTTCAGAGAGAATAGCCCCTCGTTTTTAGATTAGATTTGTCAGTGACTTAAAGTCGCAAAATCTCTCAGGAATGGAAAAATTATGTTGTTTTCAGAGGAATATAGGCGATATGTATTTTTCTCGATATGTAAAAGAAAAATATTCAACGAAATTATGCGTATTTTAATCCGAATTTATTAGAAGTACTCGCATTTGCTTGGACATTTGGTCAGGGGAGAGGAAAACTGCAGAAAAGCATTGCGCGAGTTTAGCCGGTTTTCCGTAGACTTTCGATGTGTCATGCCATCAAATGTACACAGTCATACTCAGCGTCATATCTCCCGCTCAACGTCAGTTAAAGCGCAGCGAATAACATCGGTTAACGTTAACCGACACTCGGTGAGCCTTACCCAAATTTAACGGGGAGAACCTTGAAATTAGACGATATTCATTGAATACTGTTTTGTGATTCCATGAAAGTATTTTTCAACAAACAAACAAATTTCCCAATTCAAAATTTTTTTCCAATTTTTTTCAACATTTTATGCTTTTATTTTATTTAATTTTTTTAATTTTCAAATCATTCAAGCATCATTCAAGTACATCCTGAGATGAACCAGTGGTTACAAAAATGTTTCAGCAACTTTTGCTGTAGTAAAAGTGTTTTTCTTAAATATACAAATACCAAATAACCTTTTGCACTGAAGGATGTATTTTTCAGTTTGAAGTTTGTTTGAAGCTCACTGGGCACACTTATATATATGTTTTAATTTGGAGAAAGAATATAATGTATATAAGGAGGAAGAATATAAGTAAGACATCCTGTGAATTTTATGCAGGCTAAATGGCTGGTGTGAGTAGGAGAATTTTTTTCATATAGGATCGAATTTTCTCATTTTTGTAGTGAAACCTCTTGCGATGGGAGTCAATTGACAAAAAACGCCCGCTTGAACGAACGGATATCGCTCTCTCTCCTCTCTCTCTCTCTCTCTCTCTCTCTTACGAGTATACTTTCTATCATTTATACCTTCTCGCTATTCGCGTCTCCTTTCTTGCGGCGATTCGCACACTGAGAAAAGAACTCCCGTGTAGGTCGGGTTTCCACACCAACAGTTTGGGTGACTTCCCTTTTTCTTCACCCGAATAGTTGGGGTTCTCACCCGAAACAGCAGCGCCCGAAGTTGTGCAGCCCGCCTGACTCAGTGGGCAGCGCCACCCGAATACTTCGGGCGCTTGCACGATTAATTCGGGTCGTTAAGACAATTCGAATGAATTAGAATTTCTATACGTATATATTAATAAAACGTTTATTAAATATACTATCGAGAATCAAGGGAAAAGTCTCTCCGGATTTGTTGGTAAACCGAAATGATCGAAAACGTTAAAGTTTTTGGCGCTGATTTTACCGATCCGCAATTCAAGGGGAAATATCGCCTGTTTATGCAATTTTTTTCCTTTGCATAAGCGGGGCTGGATATCAAGGGTACTAGGTAGTTTAACTTCAATCACCAGCTAATTTCACTTCGTTGATTGCTGAGGGGAAAACAATGGACAAATTGCATGGGGTTCGGTCCATTTTTGCCCCATTATGTTCATATCTTCGTAAAAACTAATTTTTTCTATATAAGTGTATTGCAAAAATAATTTTTATTTGTTAAGAACTATTTAAGGACATAATAAAGTGCAGTTAGTACAGTGTTTCCCCCCTCAGCATTCAAGGAAGTGAAGTTAGCTGACGATTAAATAAAAATCCCTAATTTCATAAAATAATTTACTTACACATGAGTCGAAAATTCAAATTTCAACATTCCAATAAAAGCGTATAGCCCGATAGAAAGAACTCTAGATAAAGGAAAATTTCGTTTCATATATCCCTTAACTTGAATGGCCCGATGAAACACACGATAACTATCCACACTTTATTCCATTAGATAACTCGCATATGCACAATTAGCTTCATAAAATACAGAGCAGTGACAGCCAGGAAGAGCCTGACGTTGGTCAGTTTCAGCTATTAACATGCATGCGCCAACGTCGAACGCGCAACGACCAACGCAGTTGGCCACTCAAATCGTCCGAGTCAGTCGTCTAAGCACTCTAAGCGCCCGAAGTATTTGGGCGGGCGCCTCACTACTTCGTACGCTGCTGTTTAGCCCTTAGGGTGAGCACCCGAATAGCTGGGGTGCTCGCACGACTCAGTCGTGTAACCGCACCAATCCTTTGTGTGAAAAAAAGGGAATCCACCCGAATTGTCAGTGCGCAAACCCGAGCTACTTCGATCATCCCACTACTGCCACGCTAAGCACAACCTGCATTCCCCCCCCCCCTTCGCCTACCTCTGCACCCTCTTACTGTGCGATCTCCTCAAAAGTCATCACGATTCAGAGGCGCAGCCAGGATTTTTTTTCGGGAGGGGCTTCGATTTTTTTCGGAGGGGGCGTCGGGTTTATGTTTAGGCAAAGATTGGGGAAAACGGGAGTTGAACAATAAAAATACTTAGTTTCGGGAGAGGCTTGAGCAAACAACGATTTATATGAAAAATATATATTTCCCAAAAACCCCACCTTTTTAATTTTTTCACATATTGTTTTAAGTCTCTGCTTATATAAGAAAGGCATCCTATCAGTTGTATGCGAGCTAAACTAGTTTTGTGGCCGGGAGAAATTTTTTTCCGAAAAATATATTTTTTGCATTGTTATCGTGAAAGATACAAGATATCGCAAAAGAGAAAGGGTGATTTTTTTTGGATCGCTTTTAGAGGCGCAAACTTTTATTTTAACATTTTTTGTGTTTTTTTTCAGAAAAAAATGAGAAAATTCCATCTTATGAAAAAATCTCCTTTCCACAAAAGTTATTAAGATAGAATAAAATGCACAGAATGTATTCCTTATAGAAGGACAAATTAAAAAAAATGCAAAAAATATAAGTGTGGGTTTAAAAAAAATCAGCTTTCAATATTTTCAACAACAAAAAAAACGCTATCAGAATGCGGAAAGAAAATTTAAGTGCTTGAATTAGGTCCATATTTATATAAGTTTAAAAGCAAGATTATGTTTTTTTTTAACAAAGTAGGTTTGAAATATTATTGGTTAGGGAATACTCTAAATGAAGTTTTGCGTCGAGCCTGTTTCACCTTATCCCGAACTTTTTTATAATTTACATCATTTCCTATTGCTCCTAGGACGTCGGAAATTTGGTATACTTCTTGAAAGTTACTATCTGATACTCAAAGAAGCTCTGTTATAAATATAAAAAAAATTCCGACAAAGATGTAACCACTTATAAGCCACCATCGGAAAGTCCGAACTGTTACCTGAAGCCGAACATTGCAATTTTCTAAAATATTTCCTCTTGTGCACATGAAGCCATATACAGAGTGATTTTTTACACTTGAAACTTTCAAGTATCTCAAAAAGTAGGCACTCTATGGAACAATGTTATGAATGAAAATTTAATCAGTCTGAGAACTACATACACTGATGTTAAAATAAGTTCCCCCACACCGTCCCGTGGGATGAGGGTGTGGGCAAGTTCGAAATCTTAAATGGGAACCCCTATTTTTTATTGAATATTCGGATTCTTTGGATAAAAATGCGTATAATTTGTCTCAAACATTTTTCTCGTTTCGAATTTTTTTTTACATTTTTTTCGAACTTGCCCCCACCCCCACCCCCAGAGGGCAGTGTAGGAGAACTGATTTTAACATCAGTGTATGTACTCCTCAGAGTGATTAAATTTTGATTCATAACATTTTTTCATAGAGTGGCTATGGCTATTTTTCGAGATATTTGAAAGTTTCAAGTTAAAAAAATCACCCAGTATATATATGTATAAACAAGAATGGGACATTTAACGTCATGCGGATCACTGGCACTCTCAAAATTTAGTTAGATTAATGAAAACGAATAAAGGCGCAATTTGATCTACTTGATACGCACTTTGAAAAGCAATCAGGCATTTTGAAAAACTGAAAATGTGGATTCAATATAGCGCCTTAAAAAACATATTTTTCCCGGTACATTCTTCCAAAACAGTATAAAAAATGTTTCACTTTTTCGAATAATCCTCCAAAATACATACTTGGGGGTTTTTGGGATCGCTGATAACGAATTCAAAACTCTATTTAACATGAAAAAATATGCCCGCTGCGCGTTGCACATCCCCAATCCCCATCGCAAGCTGGGCGTCAGGTTTGAGCGCTTGTGGTGCGCGGGTACGCTCTCGTGCTTCGTACATGTTTTCGAACGTTTAATGCTTACACTTTAAGGTTATTTTTTTAAATACCATAAATATAATTTAATTTAAAAACTGTGATTTAAACTTCTGAGGAATTACAGCCATAAATAGTAACTGAAATTTTTTCGATTTGTTTTTAAAGAAAGTTCTCAAAGCACGTACTACTTTAACGATTACATTCTCATTACAAAACTCGCGCTTGGCGTAAGATAATTTGTGTGACATTAAAAAACATTATCAAGATAATTTGTCAATCTTGTTCAGATCTACTAAAAAGAACGATTTAAACTTACGGATCTCTTAAAAAACAAAATTGCATCCTGCGTGGAAAAGATAGTTGGGGCCAGACTGGGCCCCAACTAGATTGCCCAATTAATAACTGGGCCCAAAATGGGCAGCGCAATCACTGCCCAACTGGGATACTGACTGGGTTGTAACAGTCATCCCAACGAATACCCAGATTAAGGAAAAAAGCTAGGCCTTAGTTGAGCAGCCCACTTTATGCCCAATTCATAAAAAGGGTCCATAAAGTTGGAAGTAATAAATAATAAATATTTGTTATTTTTTTTTTTAGTTTTACGCTTCTTTAAGATTTAAAAACTCTTTGCATCCTCTTATTCATATTGACCTCCATCCCAGTAGTCTTTTCCAACCAGTGTCCCTAATTTTAGGAACTTTTAAAACTGCGCTTGCGTCGCGCCAACCACCCGATTGGTTACTGTTAGTGCGCTGATTTTCAATTATATAAATATTCTGATTTAATATTTATGATAAATAATGATTCACAAATGCCCAAATAGAATCTTCCTAAACTTTAAATAAGATACAAAAAATTCAGATACAAAAAATTGACAGATACAAAAAATTCGATTTTCGTGAAAAAGAGGTTGTGAAATTTGAGTTCAGAGGAATAAATGATTTTTGTTTGTCCCAAAGATTAGTCTCGTCTCTGTCGAGTACTAAAATAAAATTTTTGTTTATTTCCGACAATGTGATTTACCTGTATAGAAATAATCAAATCATATTACTAACACTTCTTATTACTTATTTATTAACATTTTGAAACATTTAAAACACTAAATTGAAAAAAAATCTTTTTCTTCTGGAGTCAGGTTTAATAATTTTTTGTGCATGAAAATCACATTTTTTCATCTGTTACTCCTGAATTCTAATTTAGGGTCAAGAAATTACATTAGATGCATTTTTCAATCAATATTTACCATAAATATTAAATCTGAATATTCATATAATTCAAAATCAGAGCGCTAACATTGACCAATCGGGTTGTCAGCGCGACGCAAGCGTAGTTTAAAAAGTTCCCAACATTGGGGACACTGCTTCTAACAGTGAAGTGGGATTCTGCAATATATTCCGTTTAGTACAAATAATCAACTGAGTATGAGAAACAACACAAGTCGGTCACTTATTTTCTTTATTTCTACTAAAACAAAAAACAAAAAAACGGAAGAACTTTGTAAAAATAACTTAATTTTAAGGAAGGTTGTACGGGCAGTGTGACAACCCAGCCGGAAGCCGCCATTTAGGGCACAGGTACGCCGAGTTCGGCACGATTTTTTAAATTGCTCAAACGATTGCAATCATAAATGTATTGGAATAAACAAATAAAACTACATACAAGCTATGAACCCTTATACCCGGTGAACAGTTTATTTACTGAAATAAATAACCTGACGATTCTTCTTATCCTAATTGCTTAAAATTCTTTTAAAAACGATCCTGATGCATATTGTACATTGTTTACATTACGTATGGATACTGCACATTACGCGCCTCCGCTTCTAAGCTATACTAAGTATATCTATATATAGGCGCACAGAATTGCAATTGTAATAATGATAGAAAAATGGTGGAGTTATCAACCTTGAGAATTTGCAGTTTTCCTTTTTTTGTTATATGTGAATACAATGTTTGGCGTTGTTACTTTAAATTTCCATTAGACTGGTTTTTGTTTTTTTCTTCAATTTACTTACAAGACAATACTTTTAAAGGATCTTTTTGTTTTGTTTTAATTCCGTTTTATTTTATTTTTTTGAAACTTTCGTCGCTCCGAGAACTGTTCTCTGTGTGATTCAGAAAGAAACCGAGTGAAAAACCAGCTTTCCGAAAAACACATTTTCCGTAAGTGTACCGTAACTCTCTTTTTCCTCCTCCGTAGGGGTTAAATTGGTTGATTTGGATTGAAAGTTGTTTAGTTTGAAATTAAAACTTTTCAAAAAGAAATAATCTAGGATGAAACTTCATAAATTAGATACAATATAACTAGGGACACCGAAAATAGTTAGTCGACGCTCACCAAATTCCGTCCTTTCCAGTTTTCCGGGGCTCACTGAAAAAATTTCTTCTAACCTCACCTAATTTCGGTGAACCGAGACACGGTATGTTAGAAAATGGAAAATATCTAATTCTATGGCATTTAGAATTGACATTGTCTAGTATAACAGAATTTTTCGTAATAATCACCGGTCAAGTACAGGGCTAGTATTGCCATACTTTCCATAGTACTAGCCCTGGATTAGCTGGGAATGTGCTGGTTAAATTTTTTTATTTTTTTATTTTTTAATATATTTTATTTTCGAAATTATTTCCTATTTAAAAAAAAAAACCTTTTATAAAACTTTTAGATTTTAAATGCTTCATTTTTTGAACAGGAAAACGGTGAAATAATTAGACCTTTTTCCACTTAAGTGGCTATCCGTCTAAATTGTTGTTGAATTATCATAATTAGTGGCTTACACACCCAGAATCTCTGGAATTGTAAAGAGCAGGAGTCATCAAGCCTGATAATCTTCTTTCGATTGGTATTTTATAGAATTACAGAATAGATTTTAAATTCGAGAATACAGTAGACGAAACGTATAGGCCAGCTGCGTAAGTCAGGTAGGCGAGAGATGTGAGCAGGTAGCAGCAGCTAGCTTGTCCAATCCCCGAGGCCTCTCTGAGGTAACATGAGGGCGTGGTTCAGATGATCATACCTTATACCTTATATGTTCTTATACGAATATAAAATGTAAAACTCTGGCTGGGCAGTCATCATTTCCTCCACAGCTACCTGCGTACCCTTCCCCTTCCTGTGTGTAGCGACACTACCCCTCACTGGATTCGAAGTTGCTCCAGGCCCACGATGCAACGTCCCCTGTGGAGACAATTCTAATTCCCTAAATTCCCTAATTCTAAAAAATCCCTTTGTTTTCCAACATACCTATTTCTATTTGAAGAATATCAAGATGTCCAAGAAAGTAAATTTAATATACAAAATTATATTAAGTCCAATCTAATAGAGATAAATATGATATATGAACTTTGTATGGATGAAAAATTATACAATTTTCCACTTTTGGTTCACTTCTAAGTTATAATGCATTCATACTTCACTCAAATTAACAAAAGTAAGTGTTTCAACAAGTTATTATTTTGTAAAAATTGTTGATGTACGTTGTTCGCTTTCGGGCCACGTGAATTTATAATAATTAAGTTGTTTCACACATTTCGGGCCTCATAGGTGGCCCTCATCAATGAGTTTTATTAAATCTGTGAAATGTGCATAATGTCTTGCAGTTGTACAATTGAAAGTGTCATTCTTTGGCCAACCATCTAAATTAACAATGTCTAAAACATTTGTTTTTGAAGGTCAAAACAATCCCCCAGCGATTATCAAGTTATTCTTATTTTAAATAATATTCTCTTTTAATGATTTTTAAAATTTTCGGTTTTTTCCTGTAATTTTCAGCAGCTTTACCAACGAAAAAAAAAGAAATTATGTTTTTGAATCTCTTCATTAACGCAATGGCGAGCTTAGGAAAATTTAATATTCATATCGAAATTGTTGAGAATCTACCTATATTTACGATTATATTCTCAAACTCGTTAAAATGTCAGGGATTTGGTCGGCCTATTAGCATTTTTAATTGACAAATAGGCGTGGAAAAGGGATTATCTTTATGGGCGACCTAACATCGAGGGCCTGAAGCAACTTCGATTCCAGTGAGGGGTAGTGTCGTTTCACAGTAGAAGGGGAAGGGTACACAGGTAGCCGAGGAGGAAAAGACGATCGCCTCTCTGGCTCGCCCTTACCAGACAGGTTCTCGTTTTTCTTCCAAACCAGCCATTCGTATTGTAATTGTACAATGTACCCTCCACAATACTTAGTACTCGGTGCATCCACCTTTAACCCTCTCCTGCGTCTGTCAACTATCTGTTGCTATTCTATGTCTACATGTAATGGAACAATGTCCGGGGTTCATAAAGCGTGACAGTGTGTGTATATCGGAATGCTCTGCGTTAAACATTTTCTCGTGTCCGAAGAATACGCGTCGTGGTTAGTAATGTCAGCTCTCCGTTTTCTTTTTACGTACTGCCTCATCAAATTTCTTAATTCCTAGCCACTTTCAAATTATGCTTCGATTTAGATTCATTCACAAAGAGAATATGTTCCGTTCTTGGAAGGTCAAATTTGGGACAGTGATTCCGTTATGTGATTATAGCGGTTGCAGAGAAATAATTACATGTATAAAATAATCTTTAAATCTCTACCGCCTTAAAATATAAAATCCTCATCATGTCAAATCCATGAAATAATCATTGTTATAACATTAATCCAATACACTATCATAGTAGCGTAACTCATTTGGTTCTATTCTCGTTATACTGTCAGAGGGATCGAGGAGTTCATATGAGAAAAGTGAGAAAGGGAAGTGTAGGGGTAGGTATGCAATTTTAGAGCAATCTAAAATCCCGGCTTGCTTATTTATATGATTTAAACGATTTAAGTAACACATTCATGCGCAACACTGCTGCGACACAGGTCACATATCAATCTCTAGTTATCACCCCTAGGAAGAGCTTCACAAAGTCATCATGTTTCATAGGTCACACATGTTTCAAATCTGCTCAAATAAAGTTTTTAAGAGTGAAATTCGCCCCCGAAAATTGGGGTTGAAAATCCGCAGTTAATTGTTCCTCATATAGCAGCGGTATCTTTCACTATGAAAGCAACTGGAAACATTTTGTCACAATGAGAAATCAAAAATATAATTTTCTTAAATTTTTCGAAGATTTTTTAGGGGTGTGAATCACCCAAAATTAATTTTTATTACACCTAAAATTGCCAAACAGGTCTACATTCGGGCCGAAAATTTGGAAAAAAAATATTTTGCTCGCGATAATTAAATAAAGTTGACATGTTTTTGAATTTTTACGACAAATTATTTTCGAGGGGGTAATTACCCTTAAGTACATTTGATTATGTTCCTCGAAAATAAAGCAGCTTTTTAAAATAAAACCAATTGTAAAAATGTTTTTCTAGTGAGATATGTAATGTGTGATTTCCTCAAATTTTTCAAAAAGGCTTTAGTGGGATCATCTACCTAAAAATTATTTTTGATTATACAAAAAATTGCCATGAAGCTGCACATACGAAATAGTATTATTATAAAGTTACAGTATATAGTGGATAACAAATTGCCATCACCAAGGTATCACAGTCTTTTCAAATACAGTTTTGGTTTAAAAGTGGCTATACGTAACAGAAAACCCAGAAGAATTTGACAATCCAGTAGATTTTTACTTCGAGACGCTTTCCAACACATTGTGTGAAGTTCCAGAATGTGAAAATTTAGCCGTTGTTAGGTGTTCGTGGTGCAAAAAATCCTTATGCTGGTCATATAAATTTATTTGTTATAATCGCGGTCACATTTTTCCAACAGTTAAAAATATTCTTTAGTATAATGCATTTAAAATATAAATACACTCAAATTACATTTGAAATAAATACTTCTCAATGTAAGGCCTTTTTCTGAAAGTGTTCAATTATGTGATGGAAGTTCCTTAATTTTATATAAATATGCCAACAGTGACCTACACTTTGGTTATTTTGTGTAATCAAAAAAAAAAAAATGTTGTTGTAGATCAGCCCCATACAAATGTTTTTATTTTAAAAAGCTTCTTTATTTTATAGGAACAAAATAAAATGTACTCAAGGGTGATACCTACTAGAAAATAATTTTTCGTGTTTGTGCAAAAACACGTCAACTTTATTTAATTCGCGCAAGCAACATAATTCTTTCCCAAATTTTTGGCCTGAATTTACTTCTGTTTTCCAATTTTTAGTGTAATCAAAAATAATATTGGGGTAATTCACCCACATAAAAAATAAACACATTTGTAGGAAATGTTTTTATTTTAAAAAGCTTCTTTATTTTATAGGAACATAATAAGATGTACTTAAAGGTGATTATCAACTAGAAAATAATTTTTCATGATTATGCAAAAACACGTAACTTTTATTTAATTCTCGTTTTTAATGCTTTTGGTCGTGAAAAAATATGCCTGTTATTGCAGTCATCTTCTTGGCTTTGATTCGTAATCTCGTATGGCACGAAATTTTAAAACCGTAAAACCGTAAAAATCTGGCGACTTTTACCGAAATTTCGGTACATTTAGCCAGGGCCTACATTATAAGGCACCTTCTCGGACATTTTATATGGTACTGTGAGTACTTTCGATCATGGCGAAAGAATCATTTTACCACAGGATATATGAATTGATGTATTGGCGCCTAACGTCAAGATACAGAAAGGGTGTTAGGTACTTCTGGGGATCCAAAAATAAATGGTAACGGAGAAAGATAGTTAGCCTATTCTTAGAAAACGGCTTATTTATTACAAATACACCTGCTGTAAAGGAGATAGTCACAATATCAATCTAATAATCTATACCCTCTCTCCCACATTTTATCCTTCCTCGCTGAGTGAGTTCACGCTTATCCTAAAGAGATATGACCTAATGGTATAATAAAAATAATTTCAGATTCAGATATTACGTATCCTTTTTTTCGTATCATGCAAATTTTTTTTTTATTTTTTCTATCCTTTTAATGGTTAAAGCCAAAAACGTTGGTTAAAAAATGACGCTTAACGAACTCCATCTTTTTTTTGGTCCCTGAAAACGTGTTATCCGGTATACAGACGACGATGACCACGAGAACAACAACAAGAGATGGACACCATCGTCAAACCTGTTTTTTTCGGATTCAGCTGGTCTCGAAACGTGGACATTTAAAGAAATTCGAATAGTCAGTTTTCAAGTAAAACTAATACGTTGCATTATGATGAGAATTTGAAAACTTTCAAAAATTCATATCCTTAAAATAAAAAAAATATTTGAACTTTTACTAATTTTAAGATTAAAATAAGCAATTCTTGATTATTGATCTTCATAATCACCACAGTTTAAGAATTTTTATTTATAAATTTTTAAAATTGAAGAATTATAAAATGCAAATAGTTAAAATTTAAGACTTCCATTTGAAAATTTTAAAATCAAAGATATTTACATTTTAAATGTTTAAAATTGAAAGGGTTTACATTTTTTAAGTTTCAAAATTTTGGAAGTTTGATGATTTATATTTGAAATTTCTTCAATTTGGAAGATTTAGATACAATTGAAAACTTGACTTTTGATTTCCAAAAATTTGAACATCAAAATTGAGCAGTTTTTATTACACATGTCTGAAATTGCGGACTTAAGCTTCAAAATTGAAAAATTTTTTATTTGAAAAATGTACAATTAAAAGTTATTCAAATTTTAAGTTTTACAATCACAAATTACGCAAGTTTCAAGTATTGCAGTTTTAAAAACTTTAATTTTGAAGCTTTAAGTTTGAAACTTCTACAATTTCGAACATTTACAATAGAAAACTTGACTCTTGGTATTGTAAATCATCAAAATTGAAGAATGGTATTTGTACATTTTTAATTATGAACAGTTTGCCCTTGCCAATCTTCAAAACTGAACTATTAAAAAAAAACGTTTACAACTACATCGTTTGAAATTATGCACATTCGAAATTAAAATATATTCAAATGCAAATCTTTAAGATATATCTATTTTAAAAATCTATTCAAAATTTAATGATTTTAAACTATAAACATTCTAAACTAAACAAAATTAGAAAATTTTCAATGGTAAAAATATTTTATGGAAAATCCAATACTTATGTACGGCTCAGAATTCCATAAAGTCTTTTTAGAATATCTTCATACGGTATAAAATCCAACATTATCATATTATTTTGTTTCTTTACTTCTAGTTTCTCCTGGGATAAAATCTTATATTTAAGTAAAAGTTACATATTACTGAAAGCCGATTAAAATTAAAATGATATGAAAGCTAATGTACCTGTTTTCATATTTTTGTTATGATTATGAATTATATTTTATAGTTCTTTAAATTGAAGCATATATTTTAATTTGATAATTAGGTAATCAAAATAAGCATTGCTTCAGTAAATTATATATCTGATTAAACCACAACGTTGTTCGAATTGAAACTTTACCTATAATACTGTCAAATTTAATGTGATCTCATTCAGTATCCTTCATTCATGATACCGAGCAGAAGTCATAAATGATGCGCTCTAAAGCTAAAGCCAACTTCCTTATTAGTTTTCATTTGCTTACCCCCTGCTGAACTACACCCTGTGGAATTAAAATAGTCGCCCTAAGTGGAAATATTCTTCAAACAAATATACCGCAACGAACCCTTTCTCTTCATGCATTTCTCGCACTCGACTTATCAAAGGTCATAATGGTTTTGAAGTTTTGAAATGCCCAATTTAAAAAAAATGTCTAGACTGTATTTTATGGCATCGGTATTAGGTTGGCGGACGAGTCTTCTGCAGGAGCAACGCAGCGGGCCAGGGTCACGATGTTTCTTCGCGTTAGGAATAATTAATAAGAGACTGAATTTCTGAATTTTTATTATTTCTTTCGAGAATTCCAGACAGCCCGAGTCAAGAACCGGTTTCGTAGCACCCCGGATAAAGGAACATTGATTTTATCCTCGGAACTCAGGACACGATATATCTGGTATACAACGCAGGATATACGGGTCGCTGTACGCGAATGTGCACGTATTTTGAATTACGGGAAGGATCAAGACCTCTGATACAAAAGATCGTAAAAAACACGACAGGACGTCACTTTCGTAGGTCTCGCGCTTTAAGATTGCTCGTCAAGATCCTCACCCGTGAATCACAATTTCTGAACAATATTTCACATATTTTTTGCGAAAATAAGACAGTTATTTAAAAATTTGACCTTTTTTACGGGGTGGCTACTCACCGGGAAAACTAGGAATTAACCTGGAATTGACCTGGAATTTTAGACACCGGGAACCCGCCGGGAATTTTTTGTTTGAAAACCATGCATTTTAAAATTTTTATTTAATTCTAAAAAAGCTGATATTTCGTTCAAAAATGAAAGTTCCGTTTATACTATGATGATTGATAAAATTATGATTTTCTATCAAAAATGCAATTTTTATTCTTAAATAAAATCAGTGGTGTTAGAACTTAAGCGACGATTTTGGTCTTACAATTCTTCTTAATTTTTTAAATCTTACTATTTGGTGAAAACTGTTATTATATTGTTGAAAATTCAACTCTTTTGTTAAAATCTCGCCTCTTTTACTTGAAAATTAAACTATTTGGCTGAAAATGCATCTTTCTTGGTTTAAAAGTCAATTTTTCTCTTAAACATTCGAGCTTTGAGCTAAAAAATTCAACTCTTTTGTTGAAATCTTCCTTGGATTTTTTAATTCCCAGTATTTTGTTTGAAAATGCAACATGATTCTACTTGATATCTTATGAATATGGTACTGGCATTAATGTCATTTAAAAGAATTTATTCTCTCATTTTATTGAAAGTTCACACTATATTCCTTCTGTTTTTGAAGCATTTTAGGCTGATAGGCCCGAAATAACTTTAAAAATAATTTACATTATATACAATATTTAACCTTAAAGTTTTTAAATGGTTATTTTTTCAAAATTGATGTAATAAAGCAATTATTATTGAATTATTATTATTATAAAGGCTTAAGAGTCAGCCTCGAAACATTTATTTTTTGATCTGGAAAACCGGGAAATAGCCTGGAATTTTTGTCAAGTTTGAGTGGCCACTTTGTCCTAATTCATAAAGGAACGAGAATCATTGCCAATTCCAGAAATCTATTTAGTTAGCTTCTCGCGAAGGAGATGAACAGAAAGTGGGACTGGGAGAAGAAGAAAGAGGGTTTAACTGGTCAAACTCGTTTGGTCCCTTTAATTTTTAAATGATACTCTGTGACTATCTTACTTCTGCACGCATGTCAACCCGTCAGTCACGCACGCATTGAACCTCTTTCATCAGCGCTTCTCAACCACCAATTACCACCGAATCTCGTATCTTGTTAAAAAAAAGAAAGATTTCAACAAATCACTTTTATTAAAAACTTGCAACACTAGTTATAGAAACGTACAGAAGCTAAATGCCAATTTACAAATTGCGCGTGGGATAATTATTAATTTGCAAAGTGTGATGGGGTAATTGTGAAGCCGATACAAGGTTTCAAGACATTTCAAGAAATTACCTGATGGTCATTTCCTGCATGTGAGTAATTCCTCTAAGTTTAGGAGCTCCATACCTTTTTTCTTGTGGGCAGGTATAATAATCTCTAGCTATATCTAATTCCGTCAGAGTCCTATATAGAGGAGAAGAATTTCAAATATGTAAGGATGTAAGTGCATCTCTGGATACGTCTCATCAATTTGCTACCTACTAGAGTTGTCGCATTACGTTTTCTCTTTATCTTAAAAAGCGCATTACATAAATTACAAACTGGAACAGAGCATATCATCTTCTTATCAGAATTCTGTATCTACCCACGGCTATTATTCCAATGAAGATCGTGTTTACAAATTTTACATATTATTATCCTCATTTGATCAATTTTTATCTAGGTTCTTCAAACATAATAAACCCTTTTTTTTAAATTTTAAGATCATCAATTATAAGTTAGAAGGGTACAAAGTTTTATCTAATTGCACTTGGAAATAATTAACATTAGATCAATGTATGATATTGTGTAGTTTACTACTATATAAATGATCACATTCTGCAATATTGAGTTAGTTAAATTTGAAATTATTTAAAGCTGTCAATGTTTAAAATTGCAATTGTACAATTCATAGGTACGCTTTAAATTAATTGTACAGCTTTTAAGACTTCATTGAGTTTGAAAGGTTCAATTTGTATTATTCTTAATATTTATTTTAGGAAAATCTATAAGCAAGAGTGGACTGGGTAATTTTTAAGATTAAGTCATTTTAATTTATTAGAATTTGCAAAAAACGTGTTCCTAAAAGTTTAGAAAAAATATATGAAAACAAACGCATGTCAGACATAGGAAAACATTTTTGATTTTGAGCATCATTGTTAACAACGTGACTTTCATATTTAAATTTTGAACAATTAATTGTACTTCTCACCGCTTGACTGGTTTTATTTGCTAGTCAATGATATTTTATATTTTTTAATTATGCACGAACGAGTGTGACTTCGTATATAATTTGTCTTCCATAAACGATTGCCTATATATTCGGAAATCTAGAGAGGATATGAACATGCCTCGAGATTTTCTGAATAACGGGTGTTATCAAAAGTTTGTAAACCAAAAAAGTGTAATGAATAGTTCAATCTTCTCACATCGCAAATTACCATTTTCAATCATTTATGATGAATTATATGAAACATTAAGAAAACTTTTTTACCTTGTACAGTACTCCTTACAGTATATAACCCTAAAATGATTTTCTTAAAAAAAAAACTCCAGTTGAAAATTCTTTGAATTTGTATGCTTCAATTGAAACCTTTTAATATCTGATCGTTTATTTTTTAATTGAAGTGAACGTTTATATTATGAGTTGTGAATACAAAATGGACAGTTTTTTATTTTGTTTCTAAAAGTTTCTTTAGTCAGAAATTAACAATATTTGAATGTAAAACATTGCAGAAATCAAAAATTCTTAGACTGTTCGAATTTCCGAAATCAAAGGTTTCAAACGAACATGTTACAAATTCAAAAACGTACAGTTGTAAATGCTATTTTTGAATTAATTAATGTTAAGATTGATTCCTAAGAACCTTTGGTGGATCTTTGTAGACAATAAGATTTTCGAAAACAAGCCAATCGCTAAACCGCATAAAATAACTTTTGAATTAAGGAACTATGAAAATATGAAAATAAGAGAAAAAGCAATTTTTCTGGGGTGGATATAAAATTTTTCAAAATATACGAAAAATTGCAATTTTTACGATTTATTTTCATTGGTCTTAAACGTTTAAAAATATCCTCTCATTTTATAGTATGAGAAATTGACATGGAGCGTTACCGGACATTTTATGAAAAATATTACTAAAAAATAGTTTTCATTATTAACTGTTATTTGGAATTAATAAAGTAATATATAGTAATAAATAGCATATATAGTAATAAAATAGCAAGCATAAAATTGAAAATTTTAGACCGCATTATGAATAGTTTAAATAACTATTTTTGAATTTTATCATAAAGTAGCAATGCAGCCTGACCAGGCAAAAAACTTGTGTGACAGTATTTAAAGTGATTTTTAAAATCCGCAACTCTACTCTTGATTTTCATCTTTTTAGACTTGATATAAGTTATGTCTGTAAATTAAAAATTCGTTTAAAATGATTTTAATATTATTTAGTAATCTTACAGTTTAAATTCTCAGTTTTGGACGGGTGCATGGCAAAACATTTTGCGTGCTTTTTTATTTGTCATTTCTAAACGAATTTGTCTAAAATAAGGAAACTTCTTTACTGAGATCATTTAAGAAGAAAATTGATATTCGAAGGAAAAGTGAAAATGACTTTGAATTAATTCATTAACGCTCTTAAATATTTTTATCCAAATTTTGTTTCAAAATTTCATGTCATGGTCTCATTTTGGTATAGAAAAACGGAAAAATCTGGTTATAAAAATGTCCAACCCCTATTTCTCAGAAACAGGTACAGACTGGATTGAGCGGGATCAGGCAGGTTCACGTCTGCCCAGAGATTTCTGACAAGACTCATTGCTCGGGTGCTGTTTGGCACCCGTGGGCGCTAATGGGTTAGTCAACTCTTTGGCAATCTCCATTAACTGAGTTAAATGTGAAACTTTAAAGTTTTTCCGCTTTTCTTCTTCAAATTGTAAAGTGCTGAAGAATATTGATTTGACATTGTAAAATTTCTTTAAATTCCACAAAGATTAAAGGACTTTAAATTCAAATGATATTTTCTTATCGGCCTCTGAAATAAGGATTATGAGTCTTTACAGATATTAGAATATTGCCTTGGGAGCAAAATTTAGTTGTTTGTAAATTTTAAATATGATTCTTTTGAAATATGTTTAGCTAGATATATCCTGCGAGAATAAATCTGTCACAAACGTATAAAAAAATACCTAGAAGTAAAATGTTGTTCTGAAGCCCCTTCTGTTTCCCAGTCTACACTGTTAGAAATTTCTATAGCAATTTTACTATAAATGAATTGGAAGAAATATGCATATACGTGTCGTAAATTTAATATACCATCATCTTGTAAAATTAATATACATGCATAGTAAAATAGACTGCGTGAAAATTGGAAGTTC
>JAAAKG020036299.1:0-19273 GCA_010014905.2 Druon quercuslanigerum
ATCCAAAAACATAAGCTCTTCTGCACTAGAAACTTAATAACATTAAACAGCTGACCACAGCAGACTGTTGACATCTGTAAATTATATCGTGTATACTCAAAACGTAGGTGTCCGAATTATTGTGTTCACACTGTAGAGTGGAAGTGACAACTGCTTGTCAGCAGCCAATAGGTAATAAGCAGCCTCGGTGTCGCGTCCTTCCTTATAGGGTCCTTATTCCTGGCGGACTTCACTTACTCGACGAGCGAGCCCCGAGATTTGGGGGTCCCCCAAATGAGAATGAATGAAGCACTTTTAAGAAGCTCTTAAAACATAAAAAAAAGCCCGCCAAGAAATTTTGATACATGGCCACGTCAAGGCTAGCTACGCCACTGATCTCTGACCACCCGAGTGATAGAAGGCTCGACACTTACGACCATAGTGGTGGAACTCGCTTTCATGTCCTTATGTTTTAGTGTTCGGGGAAAACGCTAGATGATGCTAAGGGTCAGTAAAACTCAATGCGTATGTACAAACACAATATTTTTAATTATTTTGACATCTCGAAAGTAAACATTAGTCAAAGTGTCAAATTGTATTTGTTCGTTGTGTTAAACCTATTATATAATACTTTCTACAAGTTATTTTGGGTATATTTTTATATCTACTGTGTATACTATTTCATGCTGATTTAAGAAAATGTGTTCATTGGTAAATATTGTATAAGAAAAAAGAAAGTACTATTTGCTTGATTAGAGGTTAGGTTTTTGTTTTCATATTTTCATACTGATATAAATATAATTGATTTTGAAACATTAAGAAGTCTTTTATAAAAATTGATGTGTTAGACATATAAAAAATCTTATTCCAAAACATTACCTGAAATGTGAAGCCAATTACTGCATTTGTTATTTTAAAATGAAAGTTAATGATTTTAGTGCATTGAGGTGAAATATAAGAGAATATATTTGATTTAATAAAGAAAATTTGCAATTATCAATTTCAGGCAAGGTTATCAAGTCTAAGCCTAAGAGACTGCTTATAGAAAGAAGTAGGAAGAAGAAATACTGATGTATCCGAAAACTTTAAATGACATTTCAAATTTCCACGATTCCAAAAAATGTAGATATTCATGCAACTTTTAATACATTATTGAAAACTCCTAATTTTCAGTGTCTCGAGTCTCTTCATTTTTGAAGCTGAAACCTTAAAAATCAAAATATTGTCCATCGAAAACCTTTGTGATTAAATTATTCTAGGTTTCTGTGAACACAATAACATTTAAAAAAAATGAATCTATTAGATTTACACAGATTAGATTTATTTATTTTTAATTAGATACGCTCCTCTAGGGCGTCCGACAGTTCGTCCTGTCGCTTAACTATACGCGCTCGCTCTTTGTATTTGCCCCATATTTGCGCACAGATTTTTTAAAATTAGGTAGCACTTTAGTAAACTCTTTTAGTCTCAAAAATTAAAATACTAATTCGTTCGCCATTCATTTTGGATCAAAATTCAAAAAGTGAGCGTTTTTGTAAAATTTTACAACCACTATTTTTCAAGATTTGAAACTTCTCTGAATGGTTCTTCATATTACTTAAGAAAGAAGAAGATTCTCTCCTAATGAATTTTTTCTATAAATAATTACCAGAGTCATAGCACTTTAAAATTTAAAAAAAAAACACGAAAATTTTAAGTCAAATAACACACTATATGAGAGAAAAATCAAGAAAAGAAAAACTTGACATTATAACATTCCCATGTATTGCTGAAAATTTATCTTTCTTAGTTGAAATTTCCACTTTAACGTTTGGAAATTTGAATAGGATTTTATTAGATTTGATAGGAGTTTGAGGAATTTCAAAAGACTCGCAGGATTTCAATAATTTACAATTAAAGTGACATTTACCAAATTATACAATTTATTGATCTCATTTATTATTTATTTACCTTTATATTGCTATACATACTATATGTCTGATAGATATTAAAAAAAAGAATTACAAGGGATTTTTTTTGGATTAGAGAATATTATTTTGAATAATGGCAGGAGATCACTTGTAAAATGATATAAATAATTATAAATGAGCAGATTACAAGTTGTAAAGTTGTGGATATTTGTTCTTCAAATACAACTTTTCTTCATCTACAAGTTGACGAACCCGTTGTTCTCCTCTCAATTCTATTGCTCCCATACGTCCACCCACATAAATCATATGATAACGATGAAAATCATCCCAAAATCCAAAAGCTTCATGAGTACTTGCAAATACCGTAAATCTCTTTGCTGGAATGGTTACAAAAGTATATACTTCAAGTCCGTCATCTATCTGCTGCCCTGACTTAAAGTGTGCACGGCCGGCATGAAAGACGAATGATTTATAGTGCAATCCAGCCACCAGGTCCTGAAGACGTGAGCGTGCAGGCATGCGTCTAGGAATGCGTGCAGGAATGCTTTCAAGAATGTGTTCAGGAGTGCGATCACGAATGCGTCTAGGAATGCGTCCAGGAGATGACGATGGATTTGGTACATGCAAATTTAATTCTGTAAGGGAATAACAAATAAAAATATATAATTTTTTTAAAATTAACAAAAAAAACTAGAAACCGACGATCAAATTTAGACAAAAATACGAATTAAAAAAAGACAAAAAAGCTGAAACAAAAAAGAAAATTAATGTAACAATTCAAGAAGAAGAAGGAAATAAGAATCGCAAAAGCATTAAAAGAATAAAAAAGAAGAAGGTAAGAATTAACAAGAAAAATTACGAAAAATGCAAAAAAGATCAAGGAAAAAAGAAAGGAAGGAGAAGAATGAAAAGAAGCATGGAAATAAAGACAGAAAAAGAAAAAAAACAGAGAGATTTTGTAAAGAAATTTAAAAAATGAATATGCTGCTTAACTAAGAGAATCTTCGAAATTAAAAAAAAACCAAGAAGTTATGATATAACTTGAAGAGAATAAAAACCTTTCCTTGCTTAGAAAAGCAACTTTTTCTTTCGCCAATTCATCCTTTCAACCGAGAATGGGACAGTTAAATATTTAGTTCAATAGAATATTTTCTAGCTGAAGAGATTATTAATAGCTTTAAGCTGTTTATTAACAACATTTCTGGTAACAATTTTCATTTCTACTTGGGTTACCTTGACGACTCCCAGCTTCACTACTCTGTCCAAAATTTGAAAGAAAGTCCCTTGTTTTGGACGATGATTGGGCTGATGGTATTTCTGTAAAAAGACAAAAAAGATTTATGAGTTTTAATAAATGTTATAAATGTATAACATACAGCAAATTTTTAGTTCGATTATTCTATTTTATTACGTTGAATTCGGTCACAGCCTTTCAGTTTCTGGATTTGAGGAGGAAAGTAATTTTGAATACAAAATAAAAATTTAGAATAACTGATTAAATATTTTAGGCAATTCAAAAAGATTTCTTAAAATTACAGATATGTTAAATCAAAATTTACACAAAAAATCTGCCAGCTACTCATTGAGCGAGGCTCGCTTCGCTCGAAAATTTGAGCTCCTCTAGGGCGTCCGACAGTTCGTCCTGTCGCTTAACTATACGCGCTCGCTCTTTGTATTTGCCCCATATTTGCGCACAGACTTTTTAAAATTAGTTAGTTAGTTAGTTAGTTTTAAGACGGACGGGGAGCCCTATGGAGCTCCCCTGACGCTCATGCAATAAAGCCTATTATGCCACACCCTTAACCATCGCTGCCAGTAGTTGACCCCAGACCTCTTAATGAAGCCCAGTTTGCCAATAACTGACAGCATTGTAACTTCCGTTCTCGTTGCCCATGATCCCTGTGTGATCAGGGACCCATATGAGAGCCACTTTTTTCTGCAAGTTGGTTTAATGCCTTTCTGCATTCCTAAACCAGTTCTGATGTTATATCTGGGTTTTTACTGCAATTAGTGTCGTTAGGCTGTCCGAACAGATCGTAATCTGTCTTTCAGCAGCGTTCGATTCTTGTAATATTTCAGTACAGCGAAGGACGGCAAGGACCTCCGCCTGAAAGATAGTAGCATGTCTCCCAAGCAGGACCACCACTTCCCTTCTCTTCGCACTATCATAGGTTCCTGCTCCTGACCCTATGGGTTACCATTTACTTTTCACACATCCCTGCTTGGAACGCAGATTCTAAAAGCCCTGGTAAAGTTTAAGCGTTTAGTTATTCTGTCCTGCATCATCTCAAGAATCGGCAGTGAACTGATGTCACTCGGAAGCCTAGTGTGTCTAGTCCCCCGAGTTCATTTGCTTACTCTCGACAGGTGACCCATCGCGTGTGCCACTTTTGTAGTTATCGCGAGGTGTAGGGGTTCTTCATAGAGCATGAAGCTAAGGGCTAGCGTTTGTAGTCGTCGCAGCCTATCCTGCATCATTTTCTGTCCTACCCGTGGCCACAAGACCATGACGAATTTCCTTCCTAATATATCTCTTGACTACCCTCTCCAACGTCTTTACAATAAAAGACGTTAGGCTGATCGGTCAAAAGTCCTTTGCACAAGTGTAGCCCTTCTTTCCAGGTTTGGAAATAAAGGCCACTCTACCGTCCTTTTATGCCGAGGGCACATTTTTTAAAGCGATGCTTGGCTTAAATAACTTCGTGGAGGAATGTCAAATTCCAGCCCTTTTTGTAGAAGCGCTGGGTAGGTGCCATCCGCACCTGTTGATTTAAAGGGTCAAAAGCATCCTGCGACCGATTTTACCCTCTCAACTCTTGGCAACCCGGGAAGCAAAATTCTATCCGGTGGTTCAGCGTTGCTTCTTCGTCTTCGGCAAACTCGCCATTTTTGAGCATTATTAGTCAGAGGCGAGCTCCCGGTTTTTTCGCTAGGATCTTTTAGAGCCTCACTCTTTCCGGCATATCTTTCAATTCCTCACAAAACGTCCTCTAATCTTTCTGCTTATACTTTCTTGTATTGTGTATTCCCACTGGGCCGTCTTATAGATGTCCCAGTCTAAAGGCAATTTGGTTCTGTTTGCCCTATTGATCAAAGCTCTTGTCTTTTTTGTGGAGTTTTTCCAGATGCGTATTGCACCTTTCTGCTCCGTTCATAGACTTAATTTTGCTTGTAGGCCAATTGGTTTCATACGATGTAGTCAGAGCTCTTTGCAATAAATCCACGTCGTGCTCTAACTCATCAACGCTGCCATAGTCTGCGGGAAAAACCACTTGCCTTCCTCTGAGTTCCCCTTTATATGAGTCCCAAAGTGTATTTCTAGAGTTTCTGATTTCTGAAACAGCTGGTTTCCCTAGGTTTAGCTGAAATAAGATATATGTATTTGTGGTCCAAAAGACACTCCTCATCAGATACTCTCCTGTCCCTGTCTCAGATGTCTCCTGTACCCTGCTCCCCAGTCTCTCTAAGCATAGTCAGAACGAGAACCTCACTCCTGTTTTCAATTTAAAATGTGGGAGTATCAACTCGATTCAGAATCTCCATATCAGTTCTGAAATAGAATCTCCAACGCTCTGGTAGGTGGAAATCCATCCGCATCGCCATTGAAATAAGCCAAGGCAATTACAATCTCTAGTCTTTCTTCCCTTCCGCCCCTGAGCCTCACTTTAATAACAGTGAGATCCCTGAAGCAGAGCTTAGGCACCAAAATCGCATCCATACCCTTGACAGCTATGAATGCCCTTGGCGTTTCTTCGAGCGGCCCCTTGTAAATGGTGCTACAGACTGGAAAGCCGCTAATCTTTTCCCTGTATAATCAGGGTTCTTGAATTAGGGTCTGCATCACTGACATGCGTCTGGCTAGAACCGCCGAGGCGCCTTTAATGTGATGCAAATTAACCTGCATGATGGAGATTTCCGTCTCAATCATTGAAAGGCAAAGCCGGGGCATCCCCGGACGCTTCTAGTCTCTCTAAGGATAACAGTTAGGTCACCCTGAAGGTAACCATCCTCATTGTTTCTCACCACTTCCGGTAAATTGCCCCCTACAGAGCCTTCCGCTTTCTGCGGTGTGTTGAAGGAGGGTCCCAGAACGGGTCCCTAATTGTTTTTTGTTTGTTTTTTAAGACTTTATGACATAAAAGTTCCACGAAAGGCTAGGGAAATAGAAAACGCTCTCTGCAGAGCGCCGCATGTGGGCGGCAGGTCTAAATACTATAGAATTTGACCTGCCGTCCCAAAATCCCCATGAAGACACCTCCTTTACGACCCATGCCTGTCCGCCTCTACTGAGGGGACAGCCCGGGGGATTCAAGGATTTGTTGAGCTTGGTGCCATGCAGCATCGAAACAGCGATCACATCTTGGCTTCGGCACCATGCGAACTCGCTCCCTCGATATTCTAGAGGTTTTTCTTAGTGTGCCCTAGAAGGACTGCTCCTTAGTTTAGATCCTACTGACCAGAGTACGTCAGATCTCCAGAGTAGTGATGCAGCCCCTCTGGTTTACATATTCCGGACTATAGTTTGTTGAGGCCCGTAAGCCCTCCCACCAACTGCTAGATCTCGCGACCCCTAGGCGAGGCAGACTTTTTAAAACTAGAGATTAAAAGATCTATAACCTTAATTTGGTTATGGTGAATTGTCTTGTATTAAAGCTCCTTCGGCTTTAACTAACACATTCTCATTTTGTATCTTGTGGTTCGCACTGAAGTTTGTAATTCAAAATGTATAGCATTTCCATAACCCTCATCACTTATATCTCTGAAAAATGACATACTACTTAATTGGGGTCAAATTAACACCAACGGATTTTAAAACGTTGCTATTCTGATTGTATCACGGTTTCAACTTGAAAAAATACACAGACGCTAATTAATACATAGAAATTAGATTTTGATTGTCTTTTTGAAATGAAAATTATTTTGAGGTTTATGAAAAAATTCTCCAAATTCGATTCAAATTTTAGTCTGGAGTTGATTTTGGGGTAATTCTGAACCCAGGTAAGTGATGTGGGTTAAATGAATATTATTACAATTTATAATATGCATTAATAATAAAACAGACAATAAAATTTGTTATTAAACATTTTAATGCATCTTAACGTAAGGGGATTCTAAAAAAAATTTCAGATATTATTTAGGTGGAGAATTTTGTTAGATAAAAATGTATTGTAACTTTCGTCTGTTAATTTTTTTTCGTACCTTTCGTCGTCTTTGGAACCATTTTTTTACAAACACTACGTTATACCATTAAGCCATTTTCCCTTTCAGTAGGTACAATGTCCGTGTTATTTATTTAAATCACACGTTTGTTCCGCAACATTGCTCCAATCCAGATTGCTGACTAATCTCTCTAGTGATCTGACCAAAAGAAGATCCTCACAATCTCATCTTGTAATGCTCCCAGTCGAGCCCATTAGTATCCAAGGTCTTTTTGTTTCAGGCTTCATCCTTTCTGCCGGCACTCTTTTTAAAAACTATTTGTTGCCACACGCCGTACTCTTTTAGAACTTCTTAAGGTCTACTTCTATCCGCCTAGACGAACGCCTTGTCCAGATCAACAAGTGCACAGAAAACCTTTTCTTTCCAACCCTTAAACTTTTTTCTGTGATCTTCTTAAGCTAAATATTTTGATCCGTACATGATATTCCTGGCATAAATCCACTTTGGAGTTCCCATATCTTTTCTTTTGTTATTTTTACTATCCTGTAAATAAAGTATTTTTGAATATATTTTACTTACAGTACTTAATAAACTGATCCCTCTGTATTTATTACAGTTGCTTTTATCTCTTTTTTCTTGTATATTTCTAATATAATCGCTTTTTCCAGTTACCTAGGGCATCTCCATTCATAAATTTATCTTTTCTACACTGAAGCCTTACCGTTTTTTGAGTCGTCCATTATATCTCCTAACTCAGTGACACAGAGTTTCTTAATTGGTTTTTCTACCGCATCGTGTTCTGCATTAGCAGTTGTGGTGCCCGTCTGCATCATATAACATTTTACCTTTGCTATTTCTCATGCTGACAAACTCTGTACTTTTACTTCCCTTCGTCAATATTTGAAACAGCTTTTTGCGTACTTCAAAGTCGCTTTGCATTTTTTCTCTTCTTAGGTATTTGTTTTTTATTAGTTTTGACTAGTTCGACTAGTTTTGACTAGTCGCTTAACTTACCTCTTTTGTTATCTGTCATCATGAATATGTCTATTTCTCTCCTCATCGCGAAGACCTGTGATGTTTCACGTTCTGTCGTACGCTTCTTTATTGTTTTGGCTGCCTGAATTATATTATTCCACCATGCATCACCAGAAATTCATCCTACAATTGCAGTACCACACACTCTAGTCGCACCGCTAAAAATGGCATCCAATCTATAGCCAATGCGCTCTCTATATTTAACTTATTCTGAAAATTTGTTCGCACTTCTGGTTTCTGCAAATTCTCTATCTTAATTCGAGTATGTTTCCTTTTTTTTTGGTTTTATTTCTTCATCCCCATCCCTGACTCAAATTTATTTTGGCGACCAGAGGGTAATGATCTGTATTGCATTTAGAACCCACCATTACATATTAGAAATACTTTTATATACAGTCCGCTCTCTAAATAATGCCGTTTAGAAAAGTGCCTTTTCTTCCCATTTTTGCTCTAACGCACCCCCACCATCGCTCTATCGCTTCGAGCGCCGCCATTTCAATCCAGTCTTTCTAAATAGTTCCACTCAAATATACGTACGATTATAGACTATGTACTTTCAGGGAAAAAAGGAAAAATACGACCAGCATTTTTAAGAGAGAGCATTTTTTTGTGCAATCAAAATTTTAATTTTCGATTTTTCAGTTAGATGCAAAAAGTTTTTATGTTAATCTTGTAGGGTATTTGAAATTCGAAATTTTTTCTGCGTGACTTATTTCATATCGTGCGTTATCATGCCTTAAATGTTTATTTTTTTGAATTTTGTTAATTCTATAACTCGGGTAATCTTTTTTTTCCAAAAAAAGTCAGAAGATATTGTTCGTTTTTTTAAGTACTATTAACAAGCGTACATAGAAATTTGGAATCTTAAAACGAACTGACGAACGAATAGCAGGCAGACACATTTGTGAAAATCTGTTTTTCGAATTCACGGGGTCTCAAAATGTGAACATTTCAAAAAAACTGGGTCAAATTTTACACAAATATAATACCTCCTCTGATGAAAATGTAAAGAGTCAGACAAACTTAAAAAAGGAAGAAAATTAATGTAAGAAAAAAAATGAAAAGAACCCCTTCTTTTTTCGATACAATGATTAAAGAAGACGAAAAAGAAAATATGAATTAAAAAAAGAAAAAGGTAACAAAAAGAAAGAAAAATGAAGAAAGAACGAAAGATATCATGTGAAAAACTAAATAATCCTGGTTAACCACAAAATTCTTGGAAATCAAAGAAACCAAGAATGCAACGATCAAATTTGATCAAGATACTGCAAAATTTTTCAAGCCAAATTTGAACAAAAAGGGAAAAGAAAATGAGGGCAACGTTCAAATCCCCTTCCTTCTTTTTTCGAAAGAAGAATTAAAGGAGAATGAAGAAGCAGAAAGGGAAAATAGAATAAAACGAAACTAAAGGGGAAAATGAAAAGAAGAATTAACAGTATCATGAAAAGAAATAAAAAGAAAAGACAAAAGAAAAAAATAAACAAACAAACGAAAATTAAAAATTTCAATATCCTGCTTAAGTAATCTTTTCTATTGGCAATTCATCTTTTCAACCAAAAATAGAACAGATAAATCTTCAGTTTAATAGAATATTTTCTAGCTGAAGAGATTATTAATAAATTTAGGCGGTTTATGAGCACTTCTGTTAAGAGTTTCTATTTGTACTTGGATTACCCTGACGACTCTCACCTTCACCACTCTGTCCAAAATTAAAAAGAAAGTCCCTTGTTGTGGGCGGTGTTTGGGCTGACCATATTTCTGTAAAAAGGCAAAAAAGATTTATAAATAAAATGTTTCACCTAATTTCATATATATCAAATTAAACTTTCAACAAAAATTTCAGCTTTTAAGGAGAAATATAATACTTTATATTTTAATTCAAAAATATTTGTATATTAAAGAAAAAGAAGTTAAATTCACACAATTTAACACAAATTACGAACAAAAAAGTTTAATGCTCAACCTAAAGAAGTTATTTTTTAACTAGTTGTATTTTTATCTAAACACATGAAATAAAAAAAAAACGAATGCTTTCAGAAAAAAGTTAAATTTCTTAACTCTAAAATACGAATTGACAAAAAGATGATTTTGTACCAAATAAAACAAATTTTAATTTAAAATGCAATTATAATTTTTGTAAGTTTACTAAAAGATAGGGATATTCAATTTAAACAGACAAATTATAAACAAAATTGTTGATCTTGTAACGAAAAAACATTTTGAATTCCAAAATATAAAAACCAAGTAGGCAAATTATATTGGAAGGACAATTTTGAAAATCTTTCACAAGTTTTTTAATTTTGAAAAATTGAAAAGACTCTTAACATTTTCGCATTCTTTTCCAAAATGTTAGTAAATCATTTAAAACGTTTTAAAATATTTTTAAATATTTTTTTGAAAATTAAATATAAAAAAATTTAAATATTTTTAAATGACATTTAGTTATTTATTGTGTTATTTACCATTAGAATTGAAGATGACCACCAAAATAATAATGAGAGTAGAAACTATGTTCATTTTCTTCAAATAGACAAAAAAAATTAAATTATTATTGAAGAAGTTAGTAATCAAGTAATGGAATATGCCGTTTATTAATTCGAGTTTATATACTGTATGTATTTGTTATCTCGTTATCTGTTGATATCAAGATTGTCCTTTCAAGATGTTTATTTTACATCAATAATTTTCTAGAATAAATAAAATCGTTAAGATATTTATTTTTCAACGGATACTTTCAAGAGAAAAAGAATCACTGATTAAATTTACTAAAACTGACGTCACAATTTACATAGTCTTTTATTTCGTAGGGAGCGACAAATATTGCATAAAAGAAATAATATTTATTCTACAAAATGTTGTAATCATTAAAAAGACGTATATAATTCTTGCACATATTGCATCAAATGTTTCAGAAGTGTTCCAAACAAATTTTGATTTATAGATTGTAAGATTGTTCAACGCAGGCGCATGAATCCCGAAATTTTATTTTGCCTAAATAGATAAGACTTTTTAATCATAAATTTTCCAATTCAATAATTCTGACGAGTTTTGTAAAAAAAATCATAAGGCTAGAAATAATGTGGAACAAAACTTCCCCTCCCGTTTCCAGTACACGTTTCCACTCCCGTTTTTGTACTCTTATTTTTTTTGAATTTCCAATTTAAAATTGATTAAAATGAGAACTTTAGTTTGTTTATTATATACAAAATCAATAATGCTTCCTCTACAAGGGGCTCGTGAAATGAGCACCATATATGTAATAATAAATACAAAAAAAATGGAAACACTCGATATCGAACTTACAACTCGTTTAAATCTGTATACTAACTAGGTCTTGAAATAGTGTGAGTTTCTCAAGGTAAAATAATAAGAAATAATGGAACACGTGTTTAAAAAACAATGTGCTACGCATTTTCAAACCTTTCTTCTATTTAAAATTTGTTTATTTTTAACAATTAACTATTTTTCATTACTTGTTATAACTAAAAGTTTAATTTTTAAAACAGTGCTACATGGATTCTTTTTTGATAATTTCATATTTTCCGAAAAAGCAATTTTTGTAACTTACCAAAAAAATCGTGGCTTGCTATTCTAATGTAAAAATAAAGGGTTTCAGGTAAATTGCGCAGAAATTGGCGAAGAGAGATGTTTAATTCAGTAAACTTCTTGTAAATTATCCAATAATTGCCATTTGGTCCACTCAAACGACTCATTCTTTTATTGCATTGCAGTAGTGAATACTATCAGGGTGCTTGCTTTTTATAATTGAGATCTGAACACTTGGATGAAAGGTGCTCATCACAATAATACTCTTTGAAACTTTTCCCTGACAAAAAGTAAGGGTAGTGTCATCTCTTTTGAGAATAATTATTAAGTTTAGAGGAGCCTTTGTAACCGCGTTTTTTATTTTTCTTCTCGCGTCAAACCTGGCCCGAAGAGGCCCAGGACGAAAACTCCGGTTACAGTTAAATCACAAAAAATATTCTGATTAATCCAATCACCTGCCACATCATTTCGCGGAAAGACCGAGTTCGTGAGTCACGCTTTTCCGACTCACGAAACACCCTCGAAGCCAGTTTGTTCAATTTTTCTAGGTGCCAGATAAGGTTGCTCCTATCCAATCCTCGCTGGTCTCAACGACGCCACCAGATTTAGCAGGTTACCGAATTTTACTATTGAGAACTAATGAGGTGAACACAGAAGTGGGATTCCGCGAGCGAGAGAGAGAGATTTATATCGATTCAAACAAAGACTTTTATCATTTATTATCACTTTCGTTACTCCATCTTTACAGAAACAAAAGAACAATTTACAATTTATAAACATGACGCGACAAGCTAACGAGGTTCGTCGAATCCCTATCAAAGAGGACCCACAGCAGCCTCAACTTATACCCACATTATTAACCCAAGCAGTACAACACACAAGCCAGGAACACCTACGGAAAAACTGCAAGGTTCTCTACGTACCTTTTAGCCAGCAGGCCAGCTCCTCCTTGCTGCGATGGTCCTCTTTCACGCTCTCATTTTGCTGATTTTGCCATTGGCTGACCGGTGGCTAGTTATAACATGGTTGCTTTAAGTCTCCGCAGAAGATTGATTTCCCTTTTCGTTTCATCCGATGGTCCGTCAGGTGCTGCCACTCGTCTTTCAACCTTGCTTGGTTGCATATAGCCGCTGGTCGTGATGGTGTCTGATTGGTGCTGCCTCTAATACTTACACGGAGTCACTCCGCTGTGTTGGCGTTGACCAGCGCTCCCGTCTACGGTGGTTGACGAACGGCTTACTTTACTGACATTTAACCCTGTTTACCACCTGTCAGTCAACTGAATTGTGTCCAAGATTGTACCTCAGTTGGTTCCCGTTTTTGTATAATAAAGAAATAGAGTTTTGGTCTGCTGTGGGTGGACTAACGATCCTGCAGCCTGATCTTACAATAAACCAATTATATTAGAGATCTGTTGTCGCTTTTTCCACCTGTGAATTTCGCAACAATTATTGTACAAGTAAGTTATCGTATTTTAATACTAAATAAATCAAATTAACAATACTTACGGAGTAGAGGCCTGGATCTTGGCTAGACGGTGAGTAATTGTTCAGTTTATTTACTAAAATACAATTAAATGGAACCAGTTGTTAGAGTTTTGGCTTCGGCGAGTGCCGTTCGGTTTTGATTCCTCCAGAAGCCGCTAGCTGATAAAGAGAGGTGACGCTAGGACCAACTGCGGGTAGGCATCTGATAGAGGTTGTGCGATGCTTTATGACCCGGAGAAACATCAACATCCAGGTTTCTCCCAAGCCTAAAGATCTAAATGAAACGGATGAAGAGCTTCGTGGACAATTTTCCGAAGATTCCGTCCTCTTGACTATCAATTGTTGTGTGTAAAATGCAGCGAGAGCTTTGGCTAAGGTTTGAAAGTTCGCACTACTGACCATCAGGCAGCACATTGTTGAGAGAATACGGATACTATCTGACGCTAAGAGAAGTCTAGAGTGGTGAGAGAGCTGGGGCAGAGAAAACCAACTTTTTTTCTCTGACCCATCTCGACTCTTCCAAGACTCTCTAATTACTGTCGACCACCCGCCTAATCCAGAGGAGATTGAAGTATTTTGGAGAGAAGTCTACGAAGTGCAACATAGAATTGACGACGACTCAGAGAACAAAAATAGGTTAAAGAGCTGTGTAACGTTCTCATAACACCTGAGGAAAAATGCCCAACCATCACTACCGATTAGAGAAAAAAAAGCATTGAGAGGTATGAAGAACTGTTCCACTCCAGGGTCAAATGGTATCAAGACCATCTGGTGAAAGAAGTTTCCTTCAACCCAACACCATCTGGCCTGTGTCTTCACCTCATATTTGAAGTAAGAAGAGTCAATTCCAGAGAGGTTGGTGGAAGGGCGGAAAGTACTCCTGCCGGAAATGGGCAACTTAGCTGACCCAAAGAATTACAGGCAAATCACTTGTCTGAACACACTGTATAAGATATTCACAGCTATCCTAAATGAAGCTCAAAGGAAGGCGTATCAGGATGTCGGGAGAACCTTCTCATCGATAGATGTGTTTGCAAAGATGCAGCATCCTATCAGCGTCGCTAATCAATGGCCTGGTTTGATAACCAGAAAGCTTTCGATTCGACCTCCCATAGACTTATCATCTGTCTTGGAAAGCTTAAAGGTTCATACGCAAATTGTGAGGTGCATAGAGAGATTGATTCCACTTTGGAAAACCAGATTTACTATCCTATCTGGAAAAAATCGTGTGACAACTAACAAGTTCACTTTCCAAAGAGGTGTCTTTCAGGGCGACTCCATGAGCCCACTCCTCTTTTACCTTACATTATTTCCACTATCTCTAGCACTTCGCTATTCCCAGGGGTACCTTTGCAGCAAACCCTCAAATCGAAAGCACAATGGCACTCATGTATTTTACATGGATGCTCTTAAGGTCTATGCTAAAAATAACGAGCAACTACATCTAGCTCTAGGGATTGTCGAAAGATACACAAAGGAAATAGGAATGGAATTTGGGTTAGAAAAATGCGCCAAGGTTCATTTGAAGCTAATATACCGTCGCCACATTTTCAGGCAATACATTCCCGATGATAGCTGCAGGGTGTGCTATACACACCCCGAGCATCTAGGACACATACTATCAAGTTGTCCAAATCACGCGGAAACGAACTGCATCCAAAAGCACAATGCGGCACTAAGAGTGCTTCAGTGCTTTATTATCATCTCTGTCACTCTTACGGCAATAAGCCTAATGTCGCTCCGCTAAATGCTCCTAAGGAAATAGCCTCATTTGTCGAGAATGAGGAGTGCCGAATATACTAGAACTTCGAGAAGCAAACCATGTTCGTTATCGAATTTTCGGCACCAGCTGACAAAAACTTCATAGCCAAGGAGAATGAAAAAAGAGAGGTTTAAAAACATTGTAAGGGCGTTGCGACGATTGTAGCCAGAATATTCTGTTAAATTAATCGCCTTTATCATTGGTGCTCTTGGAGGTGCCAAGCTTTCACAGGTTAATAGTTAATAAATTGGGTCGCTCCGTGACTTTTGGGTGCACGAGGCTTTTGCCGGATCGTCGTATTTTTTCCGTCACAAACTGTAACCACCTACCTAACGGTCGCGAGACGTGGTTATGACTGCAATTTTACCGCGATTTCGCGGGGATCGGGTGCAGTTTTTTCAGATTAGCACCGTACATGACCTTCTTGTATACTGCTACGATAATCGCTTTTTTACAATAACCTAGGATTTCTTCTATCTTGGCATACAAATTCATCAATTTGTACAACCTTTGAGGTATGTACTCACTATCGTGTTTAGGCATTTCAGCGTTAATACTCTCTACCCCGGCAGCCTTATCGGCTTTCAAGTGCTTGATTATATCCCATATCTTAGTGATACAGACTTTCTCAATTGGGTTTTCTAACGCATTGTGTTCTACATCGCATTTGTGTTTTCCTATATCTTCATCTCCGGATTGTCCCCTAAAATAGTCTCTTAAAGCTTCTATAATCTCGGCTGCCTCATATTGCATTTCCCCTTTGCTATTTCGCATGTTAACCAATTCTGTCGTTTTATTTCCCTTCATTTCTTTATAAACCAGTGTTCTTGCTTCCTTTAAAGTCGTTTTGTATTTTCTTCTCTTCTTCTGCTCTAATTTTATGTTTGCTTTCCGTAATTAATCGCTTAAGTATCCTCTTTTTGTGTTTGTAATCATTTATACGTCTATTTCTTTCCTCATCTCTAAGACCTGCAATGTTCAAAGTTCTCCTGTACGCTTCTTTCCTTGCTTTTTGGGAGGTTAAAATTTTATCATTTTACTATGCATCACCAGAAAGTCTTCCTACAACCACGGTACAACACACTTTGATCCCACATCTAACAATGATATCCCGGAACATAGTCCATGCGCCCTCTATATCTTTATTTCGTATAAGCGCCTCTCAAGTTGCCTTATCTATGCTTTCGATTATCTTATTTTGGAAATCTTTTCGCACATCCAGTTTCTGTATGTTCTCAATTTTGCTTCGCGTTTGTTTAGTTTCCTTAGTTCTCTTTTTTTTCCATCGCCGACCCAAGTTAATTTTGGAGATCAGAAGGTAATGATCGGTATTGCATTCAGAACCCCTCATGACCCTTGTATTTTTGACTAGTTCTCTTATAGCCGGTTCCGCCAACATCGGTTAAATCATTCAATCAAGTTAGGTTAAAGGACGATTACGTCGCCCTAATCGACCTATCTTAACCAAATAGATTAAACGGTGGTTAACCCATTAACGATCGAGAACTCCAATTTTTTAACTTATGTTCAAGCCTCATTCATATACAAGTTCAGATACAAGTTTTTTCTTGAATTCTAACTATTCCAATCACTGTTAATCATAGTTAGGGTCGAGTCCTGATACCCTTTTGGGTCGAAAAAAAATTTTGAAAAAAAATTTTGAAAAAAAATTTTTCCGATTTTTTGGTACTATTCTCAAAATTTGGCGTCATATTCGATTTCCAACTAGACCAAACTTAATTATGACCACGGATTCTTAAAGAGCAAACCCAAAACTATAAGAAAACATTGTTTTTGTTTAGAAACTTCTCTTTTTCAGTTATGTGAATGAGGCTTTAACATAAGTTAAAAAATTGTAGTCCTTGGAAATACGAATTTTCAGTCAATTCATGGCTCCAATTCATTCTTCTTGCTTTTTAAGACTAATAATATCTACACTTTTTAGGCCTTACAGGCCATGATGGAACTTCCAAAAAATTTATAATATTACCGAATCAGAGAATTTCTGTGAGAAGTATAAAAAATAATCAGTCACTTTTTTATCAAATTAATTTTTATTGGTTTTCTTAAAGATAAAGTTACTTTTAATTATTTTTCTTTCGATAAATAACTCATAGGTTATTATTTACTATTCAATATATATTCTATACCTATTTCTAAATGGATTATTTCGTAATATTCCAAAGGATTTTTAAGATTCTAGAGTATCGAGTATCGAGTATCGAGTATCGAGGGCATAAGGAAGGCTATTTTGACGAGTGCCTGCATGCCGCCCGAGCGAAGTGAGGGCGGAACTCACACGAGGCAAAATAGGACGAAATCTCTCTGTATCTCTTTTAGTTTTCCCTTTCACCATTTTCCTTGCCACTAGCTGATTCCCTTTCTAGTTTTTCCCTTTTCAGCTCTTTTCAGCCTTTCTCCTTTCTCGTTTTTCCCTTCCCTTTTCCTTATTATTTTCCTTTTTACTATTTTCTCTTTACCATTTACCTTCCCCTTTACCATTTCCCTTCCCCCTTACACTTTCTTATTTCCCTCTTTAAACTTTTCCTCTTCTTTCCAAATCCCCTTTACGGTTTTCTTTCCACCTTTCCCCCTTTCCCTTTCTTCTTATTTTCTATTCTCCTCTTTCCCATTTTATTTTTCCCATTTCTGGTTTTTCCATTTCCTTTTTCATCCTTTCCGGTTTCTCATTATGTCCTTCCCTTTTTCTTTCCCCCATTCCATTTTACTGTTTTGCATTCCCCCTTTGCCTTCCCCTTTTAACCTTCCCCTTTTCATCCTTTCCCAGTTCCCGTGAATATTTTTCTCTTTTACCCATTTTCTCCTTTCCCTCTTTCTTTTCCCCTTTCCAATTGCACTCTTTCTCATATTTTTTCTTTTCACCATTGCCCTTATTGTTTTCCTTTTTCACCCTTTCTCCATTTCACCGCTCCCTTTACCCTTGTTCTTTTTCCTATTTTACCCTTTTTCCTGTTATTTTTTCTCTTTTCCTGTTTTCCTATTTTTTCCTTTTCCTATTTCTTTCCTCTCCTTTCTCAATCTTTCCGATTTTTTGTTTCTTTATTTCCTTTTCCTTATTATCTTTTTCTGTTTTGCTATCCCCTTCCCCTTTTAATCTTTCGCTTTTCAAATTTTTCCCAATCCCTTCACCCTCTTTCTCTTTTTCTTATTTCCCCCTTTCATTTTTTCTTTTCCCTTTCCCCCTTTTCCCTTTACTTATTTCTACTTTTCCCCTTTTTGCTTTTGTAAATATTTTATGATGAAAGAGTTCAAAGAAAAAGTACTTCAATTAACATCATATGATATTTCCACTTCTGCCGGGGCCTGTAAGTAGCCACATTACGCCCGCTTGACGTGCATGCAATGGCGCGTTTTCAAGGGGGGACGGACAAAAAATATTTTAGGGAATTTTAAAAGACAAAAAAACCAACAGGTGTCAAACTGCAGTTTCAGTGTGCTGTTTCCAACTTTTAAGAAGAACAAAATTTGAGAGGTGAAAAACTTCAGTATCTGTGTACCGTTTCCAACTTGTAACAAAAAAACTGCCAGGTACCAAACTTCAGTGTTAGTGTGCCAAACCTCAAAATATGCGTCCCGTTTCCAACTTTTAATAACTAAAATAATCAACAGCTGTCAAACTTCAGTATCTGTGTCCCGTTTCCAACTTTTAACAACAACAAAAGCTGTAGGTGCCAAACTTCAGTCACTGTGTACCGTTTTTAAGTTGTGACTGAAACCCAGAGGCGTCAAACTTCAGTATCTGTGTACCGTTTCCAACTTGTAACAAAAACAAAATTTGAGAGGTGGCAAACTTCAGTATCTGTACCGTTCTCATCTTCTAACAAAAAGCCAGATGTATCAAACTTCAGTATCTGTGTACCGTTTCCAACTTGTAACAACAACAATAACCAATAGGCGCAAACTGCAATCTCTGCGTCCCGTTTCCAGTTTGTAACAAGAATAAAATTTCAAAGGTGACAAGCTTCAGCATCTGTGTACCATTTCCAATTTGCAACAAAAAGCCAGAGGTATCAAACTTTAGTATCTGTGTCCTGTTTCCAACTTCTAACAACAACAGGTATCAGTGTGCCCGTTTACTTATGCTGTTGAATTTTATTACATAACTACATACAAGATTAATTGTTTTAAAGAAACGAATATTGGTGAAAAAATTATCACTTTTCTGCTCCATGCTTTAAAAAAACTAGCAAAAGACTTCAAACTTCCACTAACTAGTTGAATTTGTTACCCTAAAAGATAAGTTTTAAAAAAATATGATGAATTTCCAACTAAAAGTAAATCGAAGGTCGGCAGAGAATGTTAAGCAGACTGAGTACTAGCATGAATCATCTAAGTCTTCAGATAAACGTAATCAAAACAAAAATGATTATCTT
>JAAAKG020036310.1:0-19272 GCA_010014905.2 Druon quercuslanigerum
GGTGTGTTAAGGAATAGGAAGAGGGTGAATGAAAAATGTAAACCCTTAGGGGACACATTAGAAGCTTTCCACTAATTTTTTAGCGAGAGACCAATTTAGTTTCTTTTAACATTTTATAAATTTGAAATAAATGAAAGTTTTTATGAACTTTTTTTCTGAACTGAAAATGTCCAGTTTTTTCTATTAAAACTTTTACTGAGATTCAGCGACGAAAGTTTGGTTCTTTTTGTTGTCTTTTTTTAATAAGAAAAGGCCATTTTTTGCATTTTTTACTTAATTAAAAGATTTTTTTTTTAATTTGAGAGACCATTTTTTTCCTTTCAACATTTTATAAATTTAAAAAGAATGCCATTTTTTGTATTGACTTTATTTTTAAACTAAAAAGGCCAGTTATTTCTTTAAACATTTTCACTGAATTAAAAATTTTTTCATTAGAAAAAATCTTCTTTCTTAATTGGAAGGTGGAATGTGGTTCATTAATAATAATAATGATACTAACAACTTTTTAAAAAATAAAATGTGGTTTTAAATTTTTTGGTTACGCACTTGTGTAGTGAGATTCCATCAATCAAATTGAATCAGTTCATAAGACATGTTTTCATTCCAAACAATATTAAAAAAATATTACGTCACTGCATCACATAATCCATTTGCTCCATATGCAGTGAACGTAATTTGCGAAATTCGGATCTTATGATACACCTGGACAGTGGTCAGTGAACCGGTTCTCTGACCAACTTTTTTTTCTGTTTAAATTTTAATAATACGCCGAAAAAGATTTGAAATTTTTAATTTTGGAAAATTAGGAAAAATATTCCCTATTATTTCAAAATTTTTTGCTTAAAAGGTCTTCGAATCGTGAAGCAATCAAAAATCCCAATATCCCGAAATTCCCAAATTACGAATAAAAATTTATTCAAAGAAAACATAATGATTATTATTAATTTAATAATTATTATTAATTAGTTCAAGCTAAAGAAATTTTTTTATCTGTACATGAAATATTAGTTATCATTATTAATTATTAATAATTTAAATTAATTCAAATTAATAATTAATTATATTAATAATATAATATTTATTTGCAAATATTTGAAAAATTCCTAATTAAGCAAAAAAGTTACTTTAAAATTTTTAGTTTTATATTTTGTGTTTAAAGGAAATAATCGTATGTATAAAAAAATGTCCAGAAATTAGTTAATCAATAAAATTTTTTATTGTTAACAAAACTTTGAATATTCAATTCCAAAGAAAGAGCATAAAATATTGTTTGCCCTTCTGAAAGTAAACAGATTTAAATATCAATGTCAAATATTTCAAAAAAAAATTTTAAAGATTTGAACTAAAAAAATGGACTTTTATCTAAATCGTTAAAAATTTAATTTTTCCATTAAAAACTTAATATTTTTGGTTTTACACGGTTAACAGTTAAAATAAAGACTTAAAAATTTATTGTTTGGTTAGAAATGAATTATTCACGTTAAAAGCTATTCATCTATCTAGTTAAAAATTTAAATACATTGTTGAAACATTGTTTGTTTTTTCAACATTTTTTCCTTAACTGAAAATTTAACAATTACCATTAAAGATTCATCATTTTAGTTGAAAGTTCTTTTCTTAGGCTGAAAATTTAACTATTATGTAAAAAAATTCATTTTTTAAATTACAAATACAAGTATTAAATTTTTTGTTAAAAAAAATATATATTTTAGGTAAAAGATTATGTATTTTTTTGACAATTCATCTTTCTCAAAGAAAATTAAAGTTCTTAGCTAAAACTTTGTCTTTTCGAAAGAGGTATCTATTATTTTGTTAAAAATTCTTTTTTTTAGTTGAAATTAAATTTTTCTACAAAAAATTATAACTTCTGAATTTTTTATTGTAAAATTATATTTTATTTGTTAAAAAGCAATTATTAGCTAAAAAATTCATTTCTTGTGTTACAATTTTTTCTTTTTTGGTAGAAAATACATCTTTTTCGTAAAAGTTCAACTACATGGTTGGAAGCTGAACTAATTTATGAAAAATTAATTTTTTCATTCTAATTCATGAGAGTGTAATGTAATCGTCCAAATTTGCAATCTCTGGTTTTTAACGGATTTTTACGTTTCGGTACTCACAGAATCCGAAAATCGTACAATTTTGTCAGAGTATGTCTGTATGTCTGCCTGTATTTCTCTATGCATGTGTGTCTGCATTATGTATGCATGCATGCATGTATGCATGTGTGCATGTATGTATATATGTATGGATGTATCTATGCATGCATGCATGTATGTACGTATGTATGGATGTATGTATGTATTTATGTTTGTATGGCTTTATGTCTGTTTGCAAACCTGTCTGTATGTATGCATGCTTTCCTGTCTGTCTGTCTATATGTCTGTATGCGTGTGTTTCTGTCTATATATATATATATATATATATATGCCTGCTTGTCTTTCTGTATGTATGTATATCTGTCGATATGTATATCCGAATATATTTCTGAATGCCTATACGATTGTATATATGTATGCCTTTATGTCTGTATGTATATCTGGATGTATGTATGTCTGTCTTTATGTATATATGTACATATTAATATCTGTCTTCTTGTCTGTATGAATGGATGTATGTATGTCTTTATATCTGTCTGGATGTTTGTATGTATGTTTGTCTGTATATATGTCTGTCTGAATGTCTGTATCATTGTATGTATGCTGTCTTTATGTATGTCTGTATGTATTTATGTCCGTCTGATTGTCTGTATGTATGTCTGTATTTATGTATGTATGTATGTCTGTCTATATGTATGGTTCATTAAGCTAAATAAGTTTCTTATAGCTGGGTAGAGTTATTGCAGATTATCCAAATACAATTTTCAATTTCGATGAAAATTAGAAAAGTTGTATACTTTTGAAAATTTTGAAAATGTTTAGAAAAAAAGAAAAAATATTTATCTGATAAATTAGGAAATTTCATTTAAATTCTTCAATAGATATCAAATATATTTAAAAAATTATCTTAGTTACATTTTCTAATTGGAAAAAATTTTCAAAAATTAGCTTTTTCAAAATTCGTAAAACAAATTTTTTATGTGTTTCAGAAATTTTTGTTAAATTTTCTGGTATACGGCAAAGAGACTTGTAAATAACCCTAATGAAATTTTTAAATCCGATAAAAATCAAAAAAGTAGTTTGCTTTACAACATTTTGAAAATTTTCAAAAAAAGGAAAAATATTTTTAAATTTAGTTAAAATTAGTTAAAAATATCTGCTGTTTATCAATTATTTAAGCAATTTTTTAAACAAATTCACGCTTTAACCATTTTTTAATGAAGATGCTTAAATTTGTTTTTGGATTCAACTTAAAATGTTTTTTAACAAAGACTCCTTACTATCAAATTTTGCATAGTGAAAAAAATTAATAATTATGAAAACAATTTTTATAAATAAATGCCTTGTGGCCAGTCCCTCTTAATAAAATTAAATTGAGAATAAGGCGTTTTATATTATTTTTTACTTTTAAGAATTTGCCCTTGAGAAAAAAAAATCCAAGGAGGTCAGTTCCTTCTTTCACAAAAAAAAATCTTACAGGAAAAAGCTCTGAATTATATTTCAAGTTTATTCAATTTTTAAAAAATTTACTTTCTAAATAAAATAAATTTAATTAAAAGTGAAGTGAAGTTATTAATTTTTCACTTTAGAATAAAGCGATTTAATTTTTTAATTAGAAAAAAATACATTATTAAGAGTATTATATTTTTTATCTTTATGAAGGTTTAAATGTTTGAACAAAGTTTAGAATTTAATAATTTCATGTTAATTGCTTTTTTTCTACTCACCTACAATCAATATTTTTTATATATTGGTTTAATTTTTAAATTTTTAAAAATTTATCTTAATCTCCGCTGGGATACGAACTCCAACAAAATTCCTTATATTTTTAAGAATTTTTTGAATACCTTTTTCTTTTTTTAAATTTTTTGCTGGGATTTGCTGTTTTTGCTGGGATTCGAACCCAGGACTTTCAGATTGCCAATCTGATGATATTACTAATTTTTTTTTACAACTTATGAATAAAAATAAATATTACGAAAATATTGATTTTATAACAGTAGCCAAAGAGCAATTAACATTAAATTATTTAATGCATTTTATCAGTTGAAAATAAAATTTTTTGTTGAAAATTCAAAAGTTTTGTTGCAAGTTTATTTTTTTAATGGAAAAACTATTTCTCTTGGAATAAAAATTATTCCTTTTTTTTAACTGAACTATTTAGTAGAAAATTTGTCAAAAATTCTTCTCATTGGTTACAAACTTATGGGTTTTAGTAAAAAATTAATTTTTTATTTAAAATTAATCTTTTCTTATTAAAAATACGACTGCTTGGTTGAAAATAAATATTTTGAATTGAGAATTACACTTTTTTCAATTAAAATTTTTGTAGCAAATTTGTCTTTTTGGATTAAAAATGTAGTTAGTTGAAAACTTGTTATTTTCGCATTAAAATTTTTCTTCTTGGTTAAAAATAAATCATATAATTGAAAATATATTCATGTGATTTGTAAAAAAACTCGTATTTTTTAGTAGAAAATTAATTTTTTGACTGAAAATTCATCTTTTTTATAAACAATTCAACTGCTTTTGTTAATTTGTGTTGTTAAAAATTCATCTTTTTGGTTAAAAATGCAACTGTTTGCTTAAAAATAATTTTATTTTACTAGGAATTATATTTTTGTTGTTGAAAATTAAAATTTTTATTTTTTCGCTAATTCGTCTTTTTGGCCCCAAAATTCCACTGGCTTGTAAAAAATTTATTATTTAAAAATCAAAATTTTTATTTAACGAAAATTTAATTGTGTAATTTTTGTTAAAATATAATTTCTTTAGTTAAAAAATTAAACGGCTTGGTAAAAATTTTTTTAAAAATTGCAATATTTGCTTGAAAGATTATGGATTTTGTTAAAATTAGTTCTTCTTCATAGAAAATTAATGTTCTTGATTGGCAATATATACTATTATTAAAAATTTATGTATTTTATTAAAAATTTGTCTTTTTCACTAGAAAAATATTTTTATGCGAAATTCCTTTGCTGAGAAATTTGTTTTTTTAGAAAACTTAAATCTGTCTGTGTGTGTGTCTGTCTGTGTGTCTGTAGATTTTTAGTTTGTAAGCACGATAAATTTCGAAAAAATTGACAGTTTGTATTAGCATTTGGTATACTCTTTTAGAGTCCTAAAATAAATGTCAAGTTCGCTAACCAGCCATTTTGGATAAAAATTCAAAAAGTGCGCACATTTAAAAAATTTTTGAGACCAATTTTTTCAAGAATAAAAAATTTCCTGTACAATTATTTATACTACTCAGAAAGACAAACAATTTCTTATAATGATTTTTCTTGATGAATATAAAAATACTAGAGTTATAGCATTTTCAAAATCCAAAAAAAGAAACGAAAATTAATATTTTTAGCTAAACAACGCACGATACGAAAAAAAGTCAAGATAAGAAAAATGTTTTTTTTTGACACACCCTATAAGATTATGATAACGACTTTTTAAATTTTTTTTGAAAACTCAAATTTTAAGATAAAAAAAAATCAAAATTTTAATTTTACGGGCAAACTGTGCTTCGTAAAATGTGTGAGTTAAAACTCAAGGAGCTTTAACAAAAGAGAATTCGCTATAACCAAATTGCTGTCGTGGATGGTTTGACCTTTATTATTAAAAATCTTTGGGAATACACAAAGACCGAGCGCGAAGCGCGAGAACCAACAGTTGCGCGCCCTAGGCGCGCTCAAACTTGCGATATTTGGTAGATTTGTTAAAAATGCCACTATTTGATTAAAAATTTATGTAGTTTTCCTTGTTGTAAAACATTTTTTTTAGTTAATTGCAAATTCATTCATTGATTTATTGTTAACAAAATGTAATTGAAAATTTATACATATATATATATTTTTTTTTAATGAAAACGAAAAATATTATTTAATTCAATGTTAGTTTTCTGAGAATATAAAAAAAAACATTAACATATAAAAAAGTGACTTTGACGAGGTTGGTCGCGTTTCAAATTGAAAGTTTAATGTCTGGATAATTTTCAAGGATAAAACGTTTAACTTGACTGTGATGTGTTCATTAATTCGAAAACAGGTAAATTTCGTTCGAGTAAAAAAAAATAAAGAAAGGTAAAAATTGCTACATGGAGTTAATTAGGACAAACTGCATACAACAAAAGTTGTTCACTATCATGAAAATAAATTTTAATTAATTTTGCAACAATAAATCTAATTTTTTTCAACTAATAAATCAATTACTTTTTAAATCAATAAAGTAGTTTTCCACGAAAATAGTCGAATATCTTATTTAAAAGAAAATGAATGTTATGAATATATTTAATTTATTTTGAACAGCTCTACATTTTTAACAATTTAGTTCGAATTTTAACTAAATAGTTGAATTTTGAACGAGAAAGATTATTTTTTTAGCAAAAATACGATTTTTTAATATAATAAATACATTTTTAACTAAAGAATTTAATTTTATGCTAAAAAGAATAAATTTGGACCTAGTACAATTTTTAACTGAATAATAATTAAATTATTAACTACTAATAAAGTAGTAAGATTTCGGTCTAAATTTTAAATTAAAAACAAAAAAAATTAAACAATCTAGTTGCATTTTTCTACCAAAATAAAGAGTTAAAAAAAGATTTTTTTGTCATGTTAAACAAAAATCAACCAAATAATTTAATTTTTAAGTCAAAAAGGCGAATTCGTAACCTAAAAATATAAACATTAAACAAAATAGTAACATTTTAACCAAAAAGTTAATATGCAATTAAATTTAAATTTTTAAGCAAAGAAGAAAAATCTAATGTTCAGCTTACAAAACAACTAATTTTCAAAAAAAAGTTAGGTTCAAACAAAGAGGCTAATTTTTAACAGACCTTATTATCAACAAAATAGTTAAATTTTGTAACAGAGATTAATTTTTACCAAAAAAAATTAAGTTTGAAAAAAAGTTAGGTTAAAAAAAAAATTTAATTTACTACCAAAATTAGGAGGTAAATTTTAAAACAAAAAATATTTTTTAGTCTAGATAAACAAAATTCTAACCAAATCATTGAATTATCAAGTACAAAATACGAGTTTTTAACCCAAAAATATATATTTTAAATGGAAAAAGGTAATTTTCTAAAATAATTAACGTAAAATTGAAGATGAAATTTCAGTCGAAATTTTAATTTAAAAAAAAAATTGTACAAACTAGTTGCATTTTTAAACCAAAAGGAAGAGTTAAAAAAAGATTTGTCTGTCAAGTTAAAAAAAAATCAACCAAATTATTGAATTTTCAATAAAAAGACGAATTTGTAACCTAAAAACATAAACTTTGAACAAAAAAGTGCAGTTTTAACCAAAAAGTTAATTTTCAATTTAAATTTAAATTTTTACGCAAAAAAGAAAAGGCTAATTTTCAGCTTAAAAAAAACTAATTTTCAAAAAAATAGTTAGGTTTAACTAAAGAAGCTAATTTTTAACGACAAAGAGACCTTATTATCAAAAAAATAGTTTAATTTTTCAACAGAGATTAATTTTTAACAAAAAAAATAAGTTTGAAAAAATTTAGGTTTTAAAAAAATTAGGTTTAAAAAAATATTTAATTTACAACAAAAATTAGGAGGTGAATTTTGAAACAAAAATATTTTTTAGTCTAGTTGCATAAAAAATTTAACCAAATTATTGAATTTTCAATTACAAAAGACTAGTTTTTAACCCAAAAATATATATCTTGATACGAGCCGGGTAAGGACTGTTCCGACTCGTTGAAGAAGGTGAGCGTGTGCTTCGGTGAAGGTCTCTTGTCAGAGCGTGTGTCTGTAGTGTCACCAGCCGGGATGAACTCGTGGCTGGAGAGAGCCGGTACGAAGGAAACCGTGACTCGTCTGGGCGCTGACTCGGCGTTCCGCTGGGTGCCTCGGGTTCGCTGCGAGGGCTGATTCCAAGGGAACCGTGACCTGTTGTAGTGAGCCGGTCTCGAAGAAACCGTGACTCGTCTGGGTGCTGACTCGGTGCTCCGCTGGGTGCCTCGGGTTCGTTGCGAGGGCCGCTTCCAAGGTAACCGTGACCCGTTGTAGTGAGTCGGTCTCGAAGAAACCGTGACTCTAGGAGACTCCTTAGGTGGAACGAGCAGGCAGAGGTGCTCGGACAGGCAGTGTCCGGTTGTTCCGTTGCAGGAACTCGTCCAGAGTCTTCATTGACCGTTGCTCTTTTCGTTGGCTACTGAGCTCTTGTGCCTGGATGCGGACAGCTCCTTTAAATGAGAGGAGGTACCTTCACGCCTGCAGTCCGTCCATAGGCGACGGGATCCTGGGTAGTTGACGGTTCAGGAAATGCGTGAGCCGGTCTGAAAGAAGCGTGACTTTGGAGATTGGGCCGGTCCCGGGGAAACCGTGACCCGGAGGGTTGGAGTGAGCCGGTCTCAAGGAAACCGTGACTCAGGGATGGGCTGGTCTCGGGGAAGCCGTGACCCAGGAAGGTTGGAGTGAGCCGGTCACAAGGAAACCGTGACTCAGGGATGGGCCGGTCTCGGGGAAACCGTGACCCGGGAAGGTTGGAGTCAGCCGGTCTCGGGAAAAACCGTGACCCGGGAAGGTTGGAGTGAGCCGGTCACAGAGAAACCGTGACTCAAGGATGGGCCGGTCTCGGGGAAACCGTGACCCGGGAAGGTTGGAGTGAGCCGGTCTCAGAGAAACCGTGACTCAAGGATGGGATGGTGTGAGAGAGAAAAGAAAAAAATGGTTGCTTGGAAAAGGAGGCGTTTATTCTAAAACTCAGGCTCTTACAAAAGGAAGTAGGATGCTCTGTACTAGGTCTAACTAGTAGCAGAGGCAGAGCGAGAGACGTGACTTCGAGTTAGACACCGCCGTATTTATGGAGAGCTCCCTACTCTGGAGCTCTCGCGCTACGCTCGCGGTGGAGGGGCGTCGCTGCCGCCTCGAGTGCTCCCTCTTCTCGGTTGAATCGAAGTTTTTGGCGCATTTACACTCACAAACAAAAATATAAGTTCTACAACTTCACACAAGAATAAAATGAGGACAGAAAGAGACAAGATTAAATTAGGACGAGAATAAAACAAACAAAAGTGTAAAAGATAAATTAAAAGATAAAATTAAAACATAATACAAAAGATAAATTAAAAGATAGAATTGAAACATAATATACAAGCCAAATTAAAAGATAAAATTAAAACATAATATAAAAGATAACTTGAAAGATAAAATTAAAACATAATATAAAGGATAAATTAAAAGATAGAATTGAAACATAATATACATGCTAAATTAAAAGATAAATTAAAAAATAGAATTGAAGCATAATATACAAGCTAAATTAAAAGATAAAATTAAAACATAATATAAAAGTATAATATAAAAAAAAACTCGGTAGATTAAAGCAAAGACTAAAACGTAATTACAATCAAAATTAAGGTAAATGGATGGAATAAATCTTATTATTTAAAACTATTTTTCACTCTTACTCTTCGCTACTGGGGAAAATAAATAATGTTTAAAATTAAAAAAAAAAGAAATTACGTCTTTGAATACGTATTAAGATATTACGCGTTGGCCACCGCTGGCCAGTTTTCTCTGGGCGAGAGAGAGCGAGAGATCGTTTGGAGTAGGATAGCGAACAACCGAGCGTGGTTAGTCAGGCGATGGGCGCATGTTCTTGGGGTTTTCCCAAGAGGACGGACGCGCCAGGTGAGAGTTTACGACTCTCTTTCTTCAGCCCCAAGTACGTGACCTAGACAATGGGTAAGCGAGGTCGTTAAAGGACCATTAGAAAGCAATTTGTCCCAGAATTTTTCCCCGACTTGAGTTTCTTTTGAAAACTCAAGTGAGTGACTCACTGTAGGTAAATTGCTTTCCTAAACTCTAGCGAGTGAGTCACGTTGGAAAATTTCTTTCCAATGGTTCCCATTTATAGGACCCCGTGGCCTATATCAATTTTAAATGGAAAAAGGTAATTTTCTAAAATAATTAACGTAAAATTAAAGATGAAATCTCAGTCGAAATTTTAATTTTCAGACAAAAAAAAGTTGATCAAACTAATTGTATTTTTCTACTAAAATGAAGAGTTAAAAAAAAAAATTCTGTCAAATTAAAAAAAAATCAACTTACAAAAAAAACGAATTTAAAAAAAAAAGTTGAGTTCAAACAAAGAAGCTAATTTTTAACGACAAAGAGACCTCATTATCAACAAAATAGTTTAATTTTGTAACAGAGATTAATGTTTAATAAATAAAAAATTAAGTTTGAAAAAAATTAGGTTTAAAAAAATAAATTTAATTTACTACCAAAATTAGGAGGTGAATCTTAAAACAAAAAATATTTATCAGTCTAGTTAAATAAAAAATGTATTGAATTTTCAAGTACAAAATACGAATTTTTAACTCAAAAATATATATTTTAAATGGAAAAAGTTAATTTTCTAAAATAATTATCGTAAAATTGAAGATGAAATTTCAGTCGAAATTTTAATTTTCAAAAAAAAAATTGAACAAACTAGATGCATTTTTAAACCAAAATGAAGAGTTAAAAATGATTTTTCTGTCAAGTTAAAAAAAATCAACCAAATTATTGAATTTTCAATAAAAAGACTAATTTTTAACCTAAAAATATAAACTTTGAACAAAAAAGTGCAGTTTTAACCAAAAAGTTAATTTTCAATCAAATTTAAATTTTTAAGCAAAAAAGAAAAGGCTAATTTTCAGCTTACAAATAAATATAATTTTCAAAAAAATAGTTAGCTTCAACTAAAAAAGCTAATTTTTAACGACAAAGAGACCTTATTAACAACAAAATATTTTAATTTTGTAAAAGAGATTAATTTTTAACAAAAAAAAATTAGGTTTGAAAAAATTTAGGGTTTAAAAAAAATTAGGTTAAAAAAAAAAATTTAATATACAACAAAAATTAGGAGGTGAATTTTGAAACAAAAATATTTTTCAGTCTAGTTAAATAAAAAATGTAATTAAATTATTGAGTTTTCAAGTACAAAAGACGAATTTTTAACCCAAAAATATAAATTTTAAATGGAAAAAGTTAATTTTCTAAAATAATTAACGTAAAATTAAAGATGAAATTTCAGTCGAAATTTTAATTTTCAAACAAAAAATGGAACAAACTAGTTGCATTTTTCTACAAAAATGAAGAGTTAAAAAAAAAATTTCTGCAAATTAATCTTCTCTCTTGAAAATGTATAATATTTTTAAAAACGTATGTATTTTGTTAAAAATTCGGTTTTTTTTAATTAAAAAATAAATTTTTTATTTAGGAATAATCTTTTTTATTAAAAATACGACTGCTTGGTCGAAAATAAATATTTTTTGATTGAGAATTACACTTTTTAAATTAAAATGTTTGTTAGCAAATTCGTCTTTTTGAACTCAAAATTTAATTTGTTGAAAACTTGTTATTTTTTATCATAAATTCTTCTTCTTAGTTGATAATATATAATTAAAAATATATGCACGTCTTAAATTATTAAGTAATAATAAAGAAGTGAAATTTCAGTCGAAATTTTAATTTTCAAAAAAAAAAAATTAACAAACTAATTGCATTTTTCTACCAAAATGAAGAGTTAAAAAAAGATTTTTCTGTCATGTTAAAAAAAATACAATTTTTACAACAACAAAAAATTCCACGTAATTATTGTTGAATTTTCAAGCAAAAAAGAAAAAGCTAATTTTCAGCTTACAAAAAAAATCGAATTTTCAAAAAAAATAGTTCGATTCAAGTAAAGAAGTTAATTTTTAAAAACAAAAAATTAAAATTGAATAAAAATAATTAAATTTACTACCAAAATTATGAGGGGAATTTTGAAACAAAAAATATTTTTCAGTCTATTTAAACAAAAAATGTAACCAAATTATTGAATTTTCAAGTACAAAAGACGAATTTTTAACCCAAACATATAAATTTTAAATGGACAAAGTATATTTTCTGAAATATTTAACGTAAAATTGAAGATGTTTTTATGCCGCTAAATACCCAAAATAAAAAAATTTTAAATCCTTTAGTTTTCTACAATACCTTGTAAATTTTGCAACAAAATATAAATGAAAAGTTATAAAAAATTTTGAATTTTAGAAATATATACTTACTTTTTAATTTTTTTACTTTTTTACAAGAAAATACAAAAAATTGCTATTTGTATTTAGCTGTATTTTTTTTTTAATTTCTTACATTTTTTCACAAAAAAGTACGAATTTTAACAAAAAATGACAGTTTTAGAAATGTTGTAATTTCTTTTAAAAACTGTTTCCATCAGGGAGTCTCTGATAAATAAATAGGATTTTAAATTATTAATATAATATTAAAATATTAAGTTATTTAAAATTAATTAAAAATAATATAAAATTATCAAACAATTTTTCCAGTTTTAAATTTTATAGTTTTTACGATTAAAAAGTATGAGCTGATAATAAAATTTAATAAATTCTAAATTTGTAATGACTAAGTTAAATTGTTTTTGAAAAAAATCTTCTCCAATAGTCGCTTAATGGAAAATCACCCGATCGGCAATTGGAAGTGCTGGGGTTCGATTCCCAGCGGAGCGAAATAAGATCTTTTTTATGAAATTAATTTTTTTAAATTTATAGCTTCTTCTAGTCTGTAAATACGTTAAGAAATTATTTTCGGATGATAATATAGATTCCTTAAAAAAAATTTAATATCTAGGTCTCGCATAGCTTTTTTATGACACATTTAAAAAAAAAATTTCACATATTAATTTGGAAAGAGGTTTGGAAAATTGAAAAGCTATTTTAAATATTCGTTGGTTAATAATTTTTTAGAATTTTTGAATTTTGCAGAATTTTAAATTTAAATTATTATGTAGTGAAATAGTTACATTTTGAACAAATATCAGTATTCAATTAATTTCATTTTTAGTGTTTTATTTCGAAATTTTTTATGATCGCATTGTGTTACCAATTGAAAACGTTTTTTTTCCAGTTTTGTAGATTTGAAATTAATTTAATTTTAAAATAATTTAATTAAAAAAATATTTACACACAAACTTTTCCATTTTTCTAAAAAAGTTTTAATGTTCGATTCTGAATTAATTTATTCAAGCTTTTTATTAAAAATATTGAAAGCCTACATTATTATAATTATGGTATCTATAAACAATCAAAAATATTAAAATTTAATTTTTTTAAATAGAAAAAATGAGTAATTGTTTCTGAAAATTTGTTAAGCCTTTAAAAATATTAAAGACATTAAAATTTATTCTATAGGCGCAATAATTGTAGATTTTGGTGTACTGTTTCAGATACCAAGTAAGAATATAAAATTTAAAAAAACGAAAAAATTCCTGCTGGACGAGGGAAATAGTTTTTAATTTAAAAAAATCACTTTTTTGGATTTGACTAAATTAGAATTCAATTTTAAATAGTGATATTACGAAACCCAAAAATTGGTTCTAAAAAAATACAATCATGGCTTGATACTTTAATTTAAACTAAATAAGGTTCAGATATCAAAATTTTCAATTAAAAAAAAAATTAATTATCATCCAGCCGAATCCAAAAAGGAATTTTTTTCTTATTTAAAAAAGTAATCCTGAATTTAAATTTAGAGAGTGGCATATATTGTTTCATAATAATTATGTAATTTCATTAGCACTCGTCAAAAATTTCAATAACAAAAAAACTCTGCCCAATATTTTTTTTATTCTAAATAGAGTAATTAATCATTTTAACACATTCATTCAACTATTTCAAGCTCAAATGCTAATAAGCCAATTCTATTATGTGGACATTTTTCGCTCACAGAATTATAAACAAAAAAAAATTCTCTGAATCAACCTACTTTACAAGTTCTTTGTCCGGTAAATTTATGAAAATATTACACAATTTCTAGTTGTGCTCTCAAGATATTTTGAAATGTGAAAATATTTAGAGAAATCTTTCTGGTGTCATTCTGAATAAAAAAAACGCATTCTAAACAATATAGAAATAATTTTTTTGTCTGAAATTTTAATAAACAAATTTTTTCCGTCAATTTATTTAAGGATCAGTTAAAAAAAATAATTGTCCACAAAACAAAAATTTTCAACAGAATAGTTCAATTTTTATCCAAAGAGATTAGAGTTTTAAAAAATTTACAATATAGAAGAATTATTTTATACAAAGAGAAAAAAAGGATTTTAAATAAAAAATGAAATGTTTGATATTACCAGCAAAAAAAGATTTTTTAGTCAAAAAATAAAATAAAAATTCAACCATATTTTAAAATTCTTAATCCAAAAATTAGATGTGTAATACATTGTTTTCACAATTTATTTTTTTTGTAGCATTTTTCTATTTATTTACAAATTTTTCACTTTTTATCAGTTGTTCAATATTTTTATTTATTATTATTGTTAATAATTTTCAATTTGAATATTGCTAGAAAACTCCGTTTATTTCTTAAATTTTTAAATTTGTTATCCATTTTTGACATTGCAAGATAATAAATAATGCTTATTATTAATTTTCTTTTTTTTTAATCTTTAGTTTTGCTCTGACTTTTCAGTAATGCACAAAAAATAAATAAAAATAAACAGGAATAATTTTTTAAATAGTGATTGATTATTTGTTTATAACTAAAAAGGTAATGCAGTTAAATATTTAAGAAAAAATCGCAACTTTATAGCTTTTTTCAACTTTATAAAAGGAGATAGTTCTAAACAATAAAAATGCAACATTTTAGTATTAATATAGAAGAAGATACCTATAAACAATAATAATTTTTTTAAACAATAATATTTTCTAGATTCACTTTTATATTGACTTATTTGAAGTTAAAAGTGGAGGAAAAAATTAAAATTTCAGGAAAAACCCGAAATTTCTAGAATTATTCAAGAATAATATTATTAAAAAAAATTATAAATTATTTAAAAAATTAGACAAAAAGTGGAAAATTGTTTAAGAAACTGTCACTTCCCACCTCTATTTTAAGAGAAATTTGTAAAAATAATAAATTGTTTAAACAATTTAGTATAAATTTAATTATTAGTATAAAGTGGATTTTGATGTATTATAAATAATCTGCATTAAAAAAACGGAAGAAAATCATTATTAGCTTCAAAACATAAAAAAAAAATATTTTTTGACTTATGGGGTTTTTTGGGAAATATAAAACAGAATTATGGGTGTGGCATTAAAAAAGTCATTTTTCCATTAAAGAAATAATTTTTCAAGGAAATAGTTTAATTTTCAGAGAATTAAATATCGTTCTACAATATTATAATTTTCAATCAAAAATATGAATTTTCTACCAAGAATAATATTTCTCTACCAAAAAAGATAAATTTAAAAAAAAAATACACAAATTTTTTAAATTTTTGAACAAAAAATACGTATTTACAAAAAAGCTTATTTTTGTACTAAAAAGTTAAATTTTTAAATAGGTATTTTAATTTTCAACTAAATAGTTAAATGTTTATTTTTACACAAGCAATTTACAAATTTTCAATAAAATACATTAATTTTTAAACAAATTGTTCAATTATAAATTCAAAAACACGAATTTTTCACAAACCAGTTTCATTTACAACCTGAAATTATTAATTTTTACAAAAAATACAATTTTATACTAATTAAATAAATTTTCCAAGAAATAGTTCGATTTTTAAAAAGTTGAATTTTCAATAAAAATATGAATTTTCCACCAGGAAGATTATTTCTCTACCAAAAAAGACAAATTTTCAAAAAAATATATTAATTTTACACCAATTTTTTAAATTTTTAAACCAAAAACACGTAGTTATTAAAAAAAGCTCATTTTTTGTATCAAAAAGTTAAACTTTTAAATAAGTATTTTAATTTTCAACTAAATAGTTGAATATTTTACGAAAATAATTTTTACACAAGCAATATGAATTTTCAACAAAGAAGATTAAATTTTTGAAAAAAGACAAATTTTCAATGAAATACATTAATTTTTAAACAATTGTTCAGTTATCAATCCAAAAACACGAATTTTTCACAAACCAGTTTCATTTACAATCTGAAATTATTTATTTTTAACAAGAAATACATTGTTCTACTAATTAAATAAATTTTCAAAAAAATAGTTCGATTTTTACAAATTTGAATTTTTAATAAAAATATGAATTTTCCACTGGAAAGATTATTTCTCTACGAAAAAAGACAAATTTTTTAAAACAAAATACATCAATTTTACAGAAATTTTTTTCATTTTTAAAACAAAAAAACGTATTTACAAAAAAGCTCATTTTTGTGCCAAAAAGCTAAATTTTTAAATAGGTATTTTAATGTTCAACTAAATAGTTGAATATTTTACGAAAATAGTTTTTACACAAGCAAGATGCATTTTTTACAAAGAAGATTAATTTTCTGAAAAAAGACAAATTTTCAATAAAGTACATTAATTTTCAACCAAATTGTTCAATCAATCCAAAAACACGAATTTTTTACAAACCAGTTTCATTTACAATCTGAAATTATTTATTTTTAACAAAAAATACATATTTTCTACTAATTAAATAAACTTTCAAAAAAATAGTTCGATTTTTAAAAAGTTGAATTTTTAATAAAAATATGAATTTTCCACCAGGAAGATTATTTCTCTACGAAAAAAGACAAATTTTTTTTAACAAAATACATCAATTTTACAGAAATTTTTTTAACGTTTAAAACAAAAATATGTACTTAAAAAGAAGCTAATTTTTGTACCAAAGAGTTAAATTTTTAAATAATTATTTTGATTTTCAACTAAATAGTTGAATATTATACGAAAATAGTTTTTACACTAGCAAGATGCATTTTTTACAAAGAAGATTAATTTTTTGAAAAAAAGACAAATTTTCAATGAAATACATTAATTTTCAACCAATTGTTCAGTTATCAATCCAAAAACACGAATTTTTTAGAAAATTAAAGAAATTTTCAAATAAATAGTTCGATTTTCTAAAAATTGAGTTTTCTCCTAGATAAGTTAAGTTTTAAATAAAAATATCAATTTTCCACTAAGAAAATGATTTCTCTACAAAAAAGACAAATTAAGAAAAATAAATAAATTTTCGATAAACTTTTTGAATCATGACTTTTTAAAAAATGAATTTTTTTAAAATCTAATTTTTTACCGAAAAGTAAAATTTTTAAATGAATAATTGAATTTTCTGCTAATATTTGTTTATTTTTAAACTAAAAATGTTGAGTTTTCATAAATCTGCCAATCTGCCAAAGAAATAATACTTTTCAATCAAATACATGAATTTTACATCAAATTATTAAATTTTTATTAATCCAAAAACACGAATTTTTTACCAGAAAGTTGAATTTAGAACACAAAAGGATGAATTAAAAAAAAAAATATTTACCAAATAGTTAAATGACTAGATTGATAGTTCAATTTTCAACAAAAAGTTAGATTTTCAATGCGAAAATATGCTTTCTGCATATTTTTTTATTGAAAATTTAACTGCTTAGTTTATACTTCAACTACTGTGATAACAAAATTTTTTTTTTGTTTTAAGATTCATAATTTTAGTTGAAAGTAAAAAAAATTCAATGCATACGTCACTTTTGAGCCATTAAAGTGGAACTTTTTATTTTGAAGCTTTTATACTTAAGAAAATTGTCAATACTAATAAATTTTTATTTTATTATTTTCATTTTATAATTTGAGTTTTTACAAACTCGAAACTTTAAAAACCCCGTCATTAGTCTTAAAAGTATTTAAAAACAGATTTAAACGGATTTCCAAAATTGTAGAAAAAATAATCTGGAAGATTTTCAAGTACTTTAAAAAAATTTTCATGTTTTATTAAAAATAGTCAGAAAAAGTCGAATCATTTTAAACAGTATTCAAAAGTTTTGAAAGAATTTAAAAAATAAGTCAAAGTTGAAAAGATTCCATATAATTAAAAGTAAAATTATATAGGAAAATTTCATTAAGATTTCGGATTTAGTGTTCCCAAAAACTTAATCGTGTATTTTTCTGGATTTTTCTTATCATATTTTTTAGTTTGAAATTTTAATCACCTTCAACCTGATGTGATGGAGTTCAAAGGACGTTGGATTCGAAATCAGTGACCCAATTACCTATGTATGTATTTTTCTGGATTTTTTATTAGATTTTTTGTAGATTAACCTTTAAATGACCTTCAATCTAATATTATGGAAGTCAAATGATCTCGGATTAAAAATCAGCGACCCCAAAAACCTCGGTATGAATTTTTTTGGAGTTTTTAATCGGTGTTTTTACAGTTTGACCTTCAAATGACTTTGAACCTGATACGATAGAGGTCAGCGGACCTCGGATTCGAAATCAGCAACCACAGAAACCTATGTATGTAATTTTCTAGATTTTTTATTGGATTTTTTGGAGTTTGACCTTCAAATGACCTTGAATCTGATATGATGAAGGTCAAAGGATTTCGGATGCAAAATCAGCGACCCCAAAAGCCTATGATGCAGTGGCGGGGGTAACCTTAGCAGGTCACATTGCGATTTGGGAATCGCCGACAAATTTTGGCTTTTTTAATTTCCGAAATGAATCCGAAAATTCACAAGCTATCTTTATTATAAAACTGAAAATTAAAAACAAATTATAAAAACATATTAGTGGGTTTTTTAAAAGCAACTTTAATTATTTGTAGAAAAACCACCGCCATTTTATTAAATTTGAGTTTTTTTTAATACTTTTCGGTGGATTTCAAAATAATACAATAAAAGCTATCAAAATCAAGAAGAAAACAAAAAATATCTAAATTAGATCAAAGTTACTGAGGTTTAAAAAAAATGAACTTTTTAAAAAGAAAGCACTAATTTTTTCAACATAAATTTTGTTATGCAACTAAAATTTTCTTTTTATAATTTAATAAATAACCATGGTCAAAGTTTTATAAAATATTGCTTATAATAATAAACACTCACGTTACTTTTCTGTAAAGACAAAACACTGATATTTCCTGTTTCGTTAACATAATTGTGAAAAAATTTTTTGTGCAGAATGATCGTCACGTCGTGATGGCGAAAATGCTGACTTATGTGACCGCATATTCGGCGCACGTCGTGTCCGCACGTGCATATCGGCCAGCTGCCCTCACAATGTAACCTCATATGCGACGCATATGCTTCGCACGTCGTGTCGGCAAGCTGTCCTCACAATGTAACCTCATATGCGACGCATATGCTTCGCACGTCGTGTCGGCAAACCGCCCTTGCATTATTATAATAATTTAAAACCTTTTTTAATATTCCCTAATAC
>JAAAKG020036321.1:0-19271 GCA_010014905.2 Druon quercuslanigerum
AAGGAAGGGGATGTGGTTGGTTGCCTTCTCATTTTTCTTTCCTCTTTTTTATTTTTGTTTGAAGTTTTTGTTTTTAAAAAAATTTTTTTTTTTTCAGATTGCAATTGGAACATTTTTTTATTTATATTATTTTATTTGATTGTTTGGTTTAATCCAAATTTGGTCGTTGGATTCTTGTTTTTTTCAGGAGTTTTTATCGATTCACTTTTAATCCCGAATCTCCAATTCTTCACCGAATACAAAACAGACAGTCTCGACCCTTGCCAAAAAGAGAACAAATTGTATTGGCTGCATCTAATGGAGTCGTTTTTGCCATATTGAAGATTAGTGATATTCTAAGTGGAATATATAATTTAAAGGGAAGGAACCGAGCAAAAATTAATATAGAAAGCGGCAAGGTTACAGACTTTACCAAAGACGAAGTTAAAGAAGTTCCAGTAGGCCCAAGCTACCCAATAAATCGGTATTTTAATGTTCTAGTTTCAAAACACGATAAACTTTACTGGAATATACTGTATTTAACGAAATGCGTTACTTTCTTTCCTTCCCTCTAAACAAAGTATTTTTAAATTTTAGTTAAGCAAGTATTGTTCAGGTGCAAGCAAGTTAGGCTTCGTCTCAATAAAACATTTTCTTTGGTGTGAATGTGCAGATGAAATAATTTATTAGCTTCCCTTGACTACACAAAATATTTTTTTCAGATTAATATTGATTTATTATATGCAACATAAAATATGTATCCAAATCTAAGAGTTGACACGATTGCTGCAAAAAAATGATTATATAAAATTAAAACTTTCTTTTTAAATTGTATGAGTAGATGTATCATATGTTAAAACAATTGTCGTCTGATCCAACAAATATTAGCTTAATGCACCCTCTGTTAATTTCGTTTTTCCCAAACTCCAATAGAAACTTAAAAATTTCTTCTGCACATCCAGATTTAGGAGTAACATTACCTAAATACTGAAATCCGAGTTTTACGATAAAAGGAATATGCTCCTCAGTAAAAAATTTCACGGTAAAACTTCATGTCGTCTTGAATATCAGGCAGAGATTTATCCTGTGGACCATTAAAATGCAAACCAGGAAGTGGCGAATTGTTAAGTTCTGCTTCTATCGAATCTTTAAGGACCTTTTTTCCTTCCATTTTAATTTTTTTATCTATAATTAAAATAGGTTTAAGCATATGTGCATCTTTGAATGCAGATGAAACGATAACCGCCATATTACAAGAGTTAACACCAAATCTTTGGGATACAAGAGACGTTTCATTAAGAAAAATCCGGGATTGATTAGAATAGCTTATTTTTAATTTTCCAGAAGAAACGTTTTCATGCTATTTTTCATTCAGAAACTTCTACTAAAGAAAGTTTCCCTAATCTGGAAATTTTTAAAATCAACACACTTGCATGCAGCAATGTCAAAAAATTTTTTTACAGAAGCCTTGAAATCGTCTACTTTTCTTTTTAGTGATGAATTTTGAAAAATCTTGGCCAATCCTTAGCATCAACACATTTCTTGTCATAATTGTTTATTATTTGAACTGCTAGGGTTGACAATATAAAATTATTCCTCCAATTGAAGTTACATTATTTCTACTAAATCTTTCAGATCCCGAAAAAGTGAGCAAATAAAATCAATAGGGCATCTTAGACACTTTCCATTGTCCAAAAAAAATAAATATTTGATTAAATTTATTATAGTAGACACTTTACAAATTTTACAGACAAAAACCGACGTTCCTAAAATAGTTCATGATTATATAAATTGTGGCGTAATTTTTATCAAACTTAGAAAATAATTTTTCTCATTAAAATAATCATAAATCAATATTTACTATATGCGGCAACAGAATAATTATTAGTTTTATACTCTGGTCTTATTTTTATCGTTAATTCTTTATTATATTAATATATATATTTTATAGCCTGACGCGAAGAAAGTTTTGTGTGAATACTTTTCAACCTTGAAGTTCGCAAGAATACAAACCTGCGCTTTAGTTTGATATAAATAAAAAAAATTAATGTCCCCTTTCCCAAAAAAAGTGAAATTTGCTTTTGAATCTCATCTTTGAATATGTGTTATTTTACTTTCTCAAAAACTTCTTATGACATACGGAAAAAACTTGAAAGGCTTTATCAGAATTGTATACTGGAGACTTTTTAATTGCCATCTAATAGGTCCCCGAGATTAATGTTTTGAAAAAGTACAAAAGGCCCCTGATTACGAACATCTTGGGTAGGTTTTCAATATGTGGGTTAATTTTGTTTAAACAATTTTTAGAAACAAGTGTATTATTCATTCAAAAAAAAATGGATAAAATCATTTTCAACATGGCCGAGCAAAAATACAACTGTTTTGCATGTTGCACTTTTTTTGAATGATAAACCGTTTGAAATTTTCAGCGTTATTACCAAATAATTTTTTTTTTATTTCCATATTTGCAGCCTTCCCTCAAAAACTATTGCTCAGAAAAATTTTTAAATTGTACAGTATCTATATCGAGGATAAATCTCTTGATTGGAAAAAGAAATCTTCCAAATGACTAAAAACATCTCTTCTTAAATTGATGTTAAAATGTTCTTGCTTTTAAGAGAAAACCGTTTAGACTATTCATTTAGTAATAAACAATCATCCAGATCAACCAGTGTCATAATACCGCTTCATATTGTTTCAAAAGCTTTATCTAGAATTATTTACGTAATTTATTTTCTTATTAATCGTGGAAAAATTATTAAACTTTTTACGCTCGTGATATTTTTTAGTACGAAGAGCCATTATTTATTTATGGCATTATAAACATTGTATTTTCTATGTTCCACAATTTTTCATTTATTAGCATTTATCTTTTTTTAAATCCTTAATTTTACCATAAACAACATAATTATCTTCGGTAGAATTTTAATAAATGAAAAATTGTGGATTTTAGAAGAGGGTATGGTTATAAAAATTACATTGTTTATAAGGCTATAAATAAATAATAGCTAGTCGTGAAAAAATATCACGAGAATAAAATTTGTAATAATGTGTCAAGGATTAATAAAAAAAATATGTAAGTCAATTCTGGTTATGAGGGGTCATTATTTATATTAATTGTTATAACAAATTTTTAAAAAGTAATTATTAACAACAATTTATGTTACCAGAAGCAAGATTATGATTATGAATAAACTGTAGGTCCCCCTAGAAGCTTTCACTAAAGAGGGAGAGAGAGAGACCAGAGTGCTGATTATGTCAGGGTGTTAAGGCCTGACAATTTATTTTTGTTTTTGAGGACGTTGCCACTTTTTAGTTCTATGGGGACTGTGTCAATTTTAGTGTTTTTGAATGCCAGAGAGATGGTCAGAGTAAAACGGATTTATTATAAAGTCATAAAACGGATGATTTAGTATCTATCTCGTACGCGCGTCAAAAATTGGTGATACTACTATTTTTGCGTGGGATAAGGTAGGTTTGCACTAAATAATATTAGGGATTCCTAATTAAAATATTTAATTTTGACTTATTGAAGTACACACTTGTGCTGCAGAGTTTCTATGACCTTCTCAAAGGTCTATGTCATAAATCTTATACACATGTATACCGGCGGCCATCATGATTTCCCTTTCTTATAAGCTCCTTACTTCTTGCGTTTCACTCAATGCGGACGCTTATATCTAGCACAAATAGAAAATTATATTAGTCTTTTAGTTAGGCTTATAATATCAATTATCGCAATTCTGATGTCACTTTTCTCAAAATTATCATAAAATATTTATTTCTTTTTTTAGCCTATCTAATAAATGACCAAAATATGTTGGTTAAACTCTATTTTTTTGTATTCAAGAATTACCTACATTGATTATCCAATAGCAATTTTATAACTTGTCACGTGATTGATTAAAAACAAAAACTTTCTTTTAAAGATTCTAAAAAGCCGACGCACTCTTCATCTATATTATAGAATTCGTCATTGATGATAATTTTTAAGGGTAAAAATTAAAAATGGTAGGATAAAGGGGGAGATAAGTCAGTATATTCGCAGTAATTTTGAGTCTGCAGGTCTTCTTCTATTGTAATTCAAATGTAGCTTCTGACTGGTCTTGTATTAAAGGCTTTACCTCGACTGTGAAGTCTCATCAGCTTAGAATTAAATTTGATATAAGAGGTATCCATAATGTACAATGTAATAGTTTTCATTTTGTACTCCCTGCAGGTGCTCCTTCTTTTGTCCAGGTGGAGCCTTATTATAAACAGATCAGTTTTCATGTGAGAAGCGGCCATAATGAAATGATGCATTCATCATACAATGATCAAAGTACAATCCCCAACCCTTCTTTACATAGAATTGGAGATTCTTTTTTTCTGGTGGAAACAGCCTTAAAGAGTCCAATGACTAGGATGAGGCAGCATGGTGTCATGTTGATATCACGTTCTGTCTCCGTATGTTCGTTTCTGCACTTTGAACGGAGGTGCAAAGAAAATATATAGAAACAGGAACCTCTGGTGAAGTATTTTGACCTTTTGTTGTTCTCCATCCAGGCAAAGGTTTCACTTTGACAGTGTAGACAGCTGACCAAGAGGTTTCAGATTTGCAACTGATTGAATTTAGGGATCAGCAAAAATGGGGAAAATTCATCAATCATGTTTGATCACACACATCATATGGAACATTTCAGAGTTTAAATAAACACATATGTTGTTGCTGTATAACTTCATGGATGTTTTATATAGTTCATTATAAATTATAATATAAAGGCTAAAGTGATTATCTCGACTTTTAGTGATTATAATCTTTTGATTAAAATTGTAGTTTTTGCTTTTAGAAAACTCAAAAGGTAGAGCTAGTGTACTTTTAAGCACAAAGTTAGATTGAGTTTTTGTGCATACTAAACAATATGGATCAAATCCATGCTTCACTGTTAGAAAATTAATATTATATGTAACACCAGTGTATATAAATTCATTTGCATATGGTATTTAGTCGACTAATTACTACCAGCGAGTTTCTATTCTGAGATGTCAAGTTTTCTTGACTTTGGTATTTTTATATTTAATAACCTTACATTTTGAACAGTTTTCCCTTAAGTCCGATTGTTCGGTATTAGGAAACTATTTCTGCAAAATAGTAATCCGTATTTAAGCCAGAAAGATGTCATTTATTAATTCAAAGAATCAAACTCCTTAAATGCATTAAAAACGATTTTCCCTATCATTCAAGAAATCAATTTTCTTGAATTAAAAGGTTTTGATTATTAAATTAATTTGATTTAATGAGCGGACGTTTTTAATATTTAAAAGGTGTAATTAAATAGATTGATTGAAAATCATCAACTTAATTTATAATTATTTTTAGATCAAAAAGACAACTGTCTTGCTCAAAAGATCTCTAATCAAGGTAATATGTATATGTTTAGAGAGTGATACATTGTTACCAATAACTGGCAAGCTGGTAAGATTTTAGAGTATTGATTGATTAACATGGAGTTGAAAATTATGGACAGTAACTTGCAGTTTAAATTACCTATAAACTTTTTGTTTGAGGTGTTTGTTCTCAACCACTTGCGATTTTATGTTCTTTACTAGTTCCTTCGTGTAATTCTTCCGCAGTCTTAGGTTCATTTGTTTTCTGGTCATCCTAGGCTATGTCTGGTCATCCTAGGCTATCACTGTCTAGTTCAAAGACACTGTCGTCTTCTATAGTAAATTTGCGTTTTGATTGGGTTTCTTTATGATCAGTTATCTGATCCTGCGTAAATTTGGATTCTTTATCAATAAACGGAATAGGTTAAGTAGGTCTCGAATGCAATAATATGGTGTTGTGGCAGAACGATATTTTTCTACTTTTTCCTGACGGAGGAATTCTCGTCCTAAGATTCCATTTGTATTGATAGCAAAATCTGGAGAAACTACGAGAAATAATATTGTGGTATTGTGCACAGTTGATTTTAATGTACCTATAGTTAAGATTTTGTCTGGCGTAACACTTGTAATATCTATGGAATTGCTTTCTGTGATTAGTATATCACCATCTAATTAATTAATTTGATTATATTGGCATCGGTTTCTGTGTGAACTAGAAATTTATCTTTATTTTGTGTAAGTTCTTCTGACAAATATTCCACTACTGGGGATTATCGACTGAGTTTGGTGTGGAGGATTTCTCTGGTATGAAACTGGCATTGAAGGCTGCTTGGATTTATCTTCAATTCCACATAGAATGAAAACAGAAAATTTTGGATTGACTGGTTTAGGGTTTGATTATTCTATCTGTCTCCTAAAAATGCGCAGAAGTATGTTCTATTCGTCAAAGCTACTTTACATACAGAAAAATATTCAATAAAAAAATATTGTCTCTTTATTTTTTCAGAATTAGGTTCACAGTCCGGCCTTCGCCGGAAACTTTGTCTTCCTTCTTCTGCGTCTTCTTCGTCTTCTGGGATACATAATTCTCCTCCCGAACCTGATCCTAATCGTCGAACTAGGTCCAGGTCTCCTCTTGCCAGGACTCCTCCTGGCAGGATTCCTCCTGGCAGAACTCCTTTTAGCAGGACCCCTCTTGTCGACACTTCTGATTTACAAGTATTTAGATGCAGACTTGAACAACTTGGAACTATTCGCCTTATTCCGAGAACTGATCCATACCGAAGATTCGAATTTCGAAGATACACGTTTAATCCTCAATCGCTACTTCTACATACAATAACATTCAAAGTTTATAGGCGCATTCCAAAACAAGAACAAATTGTATTAACGGGATCTAATGTTGACGTTTTTGCGATATTGAAGACTAGTGAAGTTCTTGGTGGAATATACAATTTCCATGGACGGCGCAGGGCAAAAATAAACATAGGGAGCGGCAAGATTTAGAACTTGACTAAGGAAGAAGCTGTAGAAGTTCCAGTAGGTCCTACTAGCCCGAAACCTTACTTTTTTAGTTTTGTAGTTGTAAACGACGACAGTCTGCACTGAAAAAATACTTCATTCAAGTAAATGCGTTTCCTTGGTTTACTTTCTTTGAACCAAGGATTTGTGAACTGCAGTTTAGTAACCGTGGTTGAAAGGCAGACAGGTCATGTTTCGACTCAAAGATGTAATTTCTTTGGTGATATTCTTAAAGAGAAATAAATACTTCTTCGCAATAAAATTTTAAATTATTTAGAAACCATACTTGAATTACGTAACAGCTCAACAGGGGGGGGGCATTTCGTTACAACTCTTTATGCAAGGGGAAAGGGGATCCTTCACTCACATACGCGATATTTGGAAATTCGCAAAAACTTTTCCCGGAAGATTTTCTGTTAGTTATAAATTTAATTGTGTTGTTAAAACTTCGCGTTTTTTAGGATAAAAGTTCATCTCTTTGCGTAGAATACTAAAATTTTGTTTAAAATTGACATTTTCTTGCTGAAAAGTTAACTGAAACTTTTTTCGATAATAACTATTTTTTCTGAAGATTCTTCTTGGTTTCAAAATTCACCTGTTTTAGAAAAAATTTTCATTTTATTTAAACAAAAATACAACTGCAGAGATAAAAATTTGAAAATCTTGTTAAAAACTCGTACTTTTTGGTTAAAAATTGGTCTATTCAGCAGAAAATTAACTTATTATTTACAATTATTATTTTTAGGTTGAAAAGTGGATGCAAAAATACGTTTTTTTCTGTCATTTGTTTTTAATTAAAAATTCAGCTATTTTAAGAGAAACATTATCTTCATTAAAATTACTTTTTGTTTGAAATTAATAATTTTGCGTCCAAAAAAAAACTTAATCTTTTTTTGGGTGAAAGTACAAATTTCATCTTTCATCGGAAAAATTAAAAAGATAACTATTTGGTAGAGAATTCAACTATTTTGTTATATTTTTATACGTTTTCGTTGCAAAAATTTGTCTTTTTTGATTAAAAATCCTTTTTTAGGTGATAAATTTATTTTTTATAAAAAAAATATATTTTAAAATGTGAATTTTTTATTAAAAAGCAATTAAATTGTTCTTGGAAAATCGAATGGAATCTTTTTAGGATAAAAATTGACGTATAAATGCAACTATTTTATAATTAGTATAATATTATATTATATTATTATTTTAATTTCTTCTTAATTTATTTTAATTTTATTATTATATTTTTATTGTTATATTATATTAAAACAATAATAATTATTTTAACCGTTTTGTTCAAAATTCGTTTTTTTAATATTAAAATTATTTTTTTTATAAATTTGATTTTTCTGGATTGAAATATAAAATATTACACTTTTTCGTTGGTAATTTATCGTTTTAATCTGAAAATTCAACTATTATTTTTTTTATAATAAGTAATAATTTTTAACATTTTTTAATTGTATTCGTATTTTATAAAAAAAATCAATGTTGGACTAATCAATCTGAAATTAATTGACGCAAACAAATATTTTTCTGAATGAAATGTTCATGAAATCCTTTGACCGAAACGTCTAACTATTTACTTAAAAACGTTACTGTTTGTTACAAAATTAAGGACAAACGCCTAAAGGAAAAATAATAACTTTTAAAAGTCCAACAAAATTTATATTTATTGTTTTTTACGGGAATCCACATTTTGGTCATATTGATGGAAAATATTATAAAAAAATTAATAAATTTAAATTTTGAGCCAAACGAGCCATAAGATGCAATACACGTGAAAGGACTGAAAGAAGATTTGTACTATTTTTTTATTTATCCCTCAAAAATGCTACAAAAAATATAAAATTCATTTTTTTAGAATTGAAAAGAAACATCAGGTAGAAAGTAAAGCGTTTGAATTTTTTCTTAAAAAATGAATTCCTTTGTTGAAACTCTGTCCTTCTAAATAAAAAAATCATATTCATAGTTGAAACTTTATCAGTTTTGTTGATAATTCATCTCCTTCTTTAAATATAATTGTTTTTTCTTTTTTTTAAAGTAATTTTTGCATGTTTTGTTTTTAAAATTATGTGTGTTTTTTATTGGTTGTTACAATTGTTTAAAAATAATTAATCATTTTTATTGTTGTATACAATATATAAATTTTGCATCTGAAAACGGGCTATATCTGAAACGTACAATATCACATAAATGATGTCAGTTTTATGTAAAAATATTTACTCTAATGATAAAACATTATATATATAAATATATAAATATATATAAATATATAAAATATATAAATTAAAAAAAAATCATGGCATTCTTCTAATATTTTAAAATATTGACACTAAAATTTATTCTTTGTTCAAACTGTTATTCTTTAGTATATAAATTATAAAAAATTCTATTTGTTTTATACAGGTTTCACAATCTTTTCCCTCTTCCCCCTTTCTTGCTTTTTACTTCTATTCTTTCGTTGCAAAAATATTCTTTTTAATTTTATGTTGATAATTAATACTTTTTTAATGAAAATTGAATTATTTTATTTACAATTGAACAACTTTGTTAAAAAGTTAAAATTTTTGATTCAAACTGTTTAGACATTTCACCTTTTTGGTTAAAAATGGAAATGTCTTTTCAAAAATCAAACTATTTGAAAATTTATGATTATTAGTTAAACCCAAATGGTTATTTTTTATTTAAAATAAAATTTTTGTTTTTGAGATGTTAACTATTACATTTTTGGTTAAACATTATCGACTCTGTTGGAAATTGAACTGAGTTCTAGAAAATTCGTAGTTTCAGCTCGAAAATTCAAGATCTTAATTAAGTATTTGGTTGAGTATCTATGTATGTTATAGGAAATTCATATTTTTGTGTAGAAAAATTACACAAGGTTGAGAAGAAAATAACCAGACTAAACTTTTTTACCCAGAAAGTATCTAAAAACAATTTGCTTCATCATTTTCAGAGACGATGAGTATATTTTCTTCTAATCGAATGAAAGAAGATTACAAATAAATTAAATTTTTAGAAAAACGGCACAAGAGACGAAAAACAATACTTATTGGAAACATGTCGGATGTTATAATAACTTTTTATTTCACAAAACTTTTCTCCTCGATTGTATCCAACTAGATTCTTAGTATTTATTGATTAAATCTTTAAAATCACACTGAAAATAAAGAAACTAAATTTATAGCAAAGTGGCACAAGTTGTAGTATAATGTTTGATAATAAAATAGTTTTTTATAGTATGCTAATCTTTGTTACTTAAAAAAGAAAGACAATGAAAATTAGAATGTTTTCAGCCTAATGCACATTATGATACGAGATGCAAAAGTGCTTGTTGAAGCTGAAGGAGCGTTAACGTAAGAGAATTCACAATCATCAAATTAGAGATGCTGAAGCTGTGACCTTTAGTTTTACAAACTCTGTGCACAAGGGTTTAGGAAGTACAAAGGTCAAGAGTCAATTTGTCAGAACGAATGAACGTGCGCACTAGGCGCGCTCAAATTTGTGAGCGACGCGAGTCGTGCAAGTAGTGCACGATTTTCTTTATTTTAAATTAAAATCTTTTTTAGCTAAAAATTCAATCATTTCGTTCAAAAGTAATTAATACATTTAACAATATGGTACAAAATTATATGTTTTTTATAAAATAGTTTTTTAAAATTGAAAATTAGTCCAATGACATGAAAATTTCACTACAATATTTTTGGTTAAAAATTATCTTGTTTCGTTTTAAAATTTTAGTATATAGTTAAACATGTTTAGAAACAAAAAAAGCAAACTAAAAGTTACTAAAATAAAGTTTAAACTAGCGCCACATTCGTCTTTGAAAAGATTGAGTAAAAAATTCACATGATATGTCAAAAATTTGACACCAGCCCGAAAATCGCATAATTCCCTATTGTCTTCATAATAGATCATAAGTCGTGAGGTAGGATCTTCCTTCCTGAAATTAATTCAATAAAAACATTTTTCAAATTCAAAATTAAAATATACTTTAACATTAGGATCGATTTTCAATCATTCATATTTTAACCTGATTTGGTCATATCAGAAACCTTTGACTATTTTGCTAAAGATTAAAATACTTGAGAAAAAATTTAACTATATAATAAAAAATAACTTTTCGGTAAAGACTCCTATTCTAGAGTTTAAAATCAAAATGGTTTTTACCCATGTTTAAAAAAAGTAAATATCAGATGATATTTGTCAGTAAAACATATATTATTTTTTCATGTAAAAACCGAAATTTCAAACAACATACAGGAATAAATAAATTGTCAACCTAATTTTAAAGAACGTAGTAAATAACTTTTTTCTTTTAAAAAGGCTTATGCAATATAAATAAAATCTCCAACAAAAATAATCTTTAAAGATAATTTAAAGGAATATTTAATATTATGAAGCAATCGAACACTTATTCGTTAGCTTTTTGACTTTAGTTTGTCTTCTGATTCGAAAACATGCTGACCCTTTACACTCTGGTCATCTTCTTGGCTATTGTTTCTAATTCTATTGGTAAATATAATAATATAATACATTCATAATAAAATGCACCTTTTTCGTTCTTTAGTACAGTTTCTATAGTGGTTGCTCTCAATTGTTCATAAACATTGTTTAGAAAAATAAATATTTGATGATATTCTCTTATGGTTTATGCTATATACATTTTTCATATAAGATGTAGATTTTCGTATAATGCACAAAATTATATAAATTATGACGTCAGTTTTATATAACTTGTTCAATAATTTTTTTTATATGACCAATGAAAGCTAAGTAAAAGATTAAACGATAACAATTTTTTAAAGATGATATTGGACGGACAAGTCTGATTAATATGTTTTTATATAATTTTTATCAGAGCTATCTAGAATAATCAGACAGGCATTCCTTATCTCATACAAGTCCATACTTTCGATAACGCATGCCAACAATTGTCAGAACCAGAAAGCAAACCTGGTGTACACAAAGGCTTTTGCTGGGCTGAATCCGAATCCGACCTCAGAAAAATTCCTGCATGCTCAGTTTTGGAGATATTCTAACCTAAAACTTTTAAAATACCATCCCTATTTTTTCGATATGATTTTTTACGGCCGAGATGTTGCGGATTCAAATATAAAAACTTTCACTTTTCACTATGTCTATTACAGCTTGTTGTATATTGATATAACCCCAGACCCACACAACGATTGAGAAAATTGGGTTATGGTGGTCGAGGTCTATAGCTTAGCAGGTTACCGAGCTCGATTTTCTCAATCGTTTTGGTGGTCTGGGTTGTAGGGATCTGCGGTTATATCAACATGCAACAAGCTGTAATAGACATAGTTTTGCTACTTTTATTCCCTGGGCAAATATTTTTGTAGTAAAAATGATATCCGTAAAGTGTTGGGTTGCATTTCTTGATCCGGCGCACATCATGAATTCACTTGCTTATTAGTTGCTTACTTTTTACTTCTTGTGTTTCACTCACAGTGGGCGCTTATATCTAGCACCATTAGAAAATTATATCAATGTTTCAGTTAGGCTATTGGTATGAATTATAGCAATTCTGATGTGACTTTTCTCAAAATTATCATACAATAGTTATTTCTTTTTTTAGCCTATCTAATGAATTCTCACAATCCATTACGTTCAATGGTTTATGTAAAATTATTCATTTACGCCTTTTCTGATCAAAAACGAACAATTTTATTACAACTTGTTACGTGATTTATTACCAACAAAAACTTTTTTTTAAAGATTCTAAAATGCCGATGCAATCTTTATCCATATCATAGAACTCGTCATTAATGATCATTTTTAAGGGTAAAACTTGAAAATGGTAGAAGGTCCAGGGAGAGAAGTCAGTTGATTCGCTGAAATTTTAAGTCTGCAGGTCTTCTTCTATTGTAATTCAAATAAAGCTTCTGACTGGTCTTGTATTAAGGCGTTCCCTCGACGGTTAAGTCTTATCAGCAAAGAATGAAATTTGATATAAGAGGCCTCCATCCTGTACAATTAAGTAGTTTATACTTTGTACTCCCTGTAGGTGTTCCTTCTGTTGTCCAGGTGGAGCCTGATTATGAGCAGATCAGTTTTCATGTGAAAAGCGGCCATAATGAAATGATGCATTCATTTCACGAAGATCAATGTACAGCCCCCCCCCCCAAATTTATAGCAAATTTTGATTCTGTCTGAACGATATTCTTACTTTTTACTGAAGGAGAAATTCTCGTCCTAAGATTCAATCTGTACTGATATAAAAATCTGGAGAAACTACGTGAAATAATGTTGTGGTATCTTGCATAGTTAATTTTAATGTACCTATAGTTTAGATTTTATCTGCTGTAACATCTTTAATATCTATCTAATAACTTGAATTTGATTATATTGACATTGGTGAGTCAACTAAAAATTTGACTTTATTTTGTGTGAGTTCTGCTGACAAAAATTTCCACCACTGAGGATTATCGACTGAGGTTGGTGTGGAGGTCTGGTGGCATTAAAATTCTGACGCTCGTTTGACGCTAGTTTCAGGCTCACATCAAAATTGTAGAATTTTGGAATGTCACAGTTATTAGTGTGTTCAGTCGAAGGCGTATTAGTTAAAAATGATTTTTATTCTTTTAATAAATAAGAAATTATGCTATTAAGTCAACAACTATTCCAGTTAGTATTTTTTCCAAAATCTATCTGTGTTCTTCCACAATGTGTACGATTTTAATCTCAATTTCTCTCTGGGAAATCCAAAATGTATGTGCGTGTTATAAAATAAAAAAGTACGTACACTTTCACAGATGATACCCATAATTTTCCGATCCATTTGCAATGCAAAAGAGAATAACATGCTTTGGTAATAATCAAGATCAACGAAACAACAGTATGAATGGGCTTTGAAGGGCGCTTGGATTTATCTTTAACTTCACATGGAATAAAAACAGAAAATTTTGGATTGCCGAGTTTAGATTTTATTTATTCTATCTGTTTCTCAAAGTTGCACAGCAGTGTGCTCTATTTATCAAAGCTACTTTACGTACAAAAAAATGTTAACAGATCTAACTTTACAGTCCGGCTGTAGCTCAAATGGAAATCAGCCAGGTACTTCTTATCCGAAACTAAAACTTTGTCATCCTTCTTCTCCGTCTACTTCTTCTCCTGGGATACATCATTCTTCTTCCGCACCTGATCCTGATCGACGCGTCAGGTCTAGGTCTCATTTTGCCAGGACTCCTCCTGGCAGGATTCCTCCTGGCAGGACTCCTTTTAGCAGGACCTATTTCGTCGACACTGCTGATTTACAAGTATTCGGATGCAGACTTGAACAACTTGGAATTATTCGGCTTATTCCAAAAAATAATCAATACCGCAGCTTCGAATTTCGAAGATACAAGTTTAATGCTCAATCGCTACTTCTACATACAATAACAAGCAGAGTTTATCGGCGCCTTCCAAAACAAGAACAAATTGTATTATCGGGATCTAATGGTGACGTTTTTGCGATATTGAAGACTAGTGAAGTTCTTGGTGGAATATACAATTTCCATGGACAGCGCAGGGCAAAAATAAACATAGAAAGCGGCGAGATTCAGAACTTAAATAAGGGAGAAGCAATTAGGTCACATTTCAATTCAAAAATTGTTATTTTCATAAATAAACTTAAAACAAAAGCAAGTAAATAACCTTTAAATGTATAACTAAGTATGAATCTCATTCGTGATATTTGCTAAGAAACATTAATATTTTTTTATATAATTTTTATCAGAGTTATCTAGAATATTCAGACATGCATTCCTTATCTCATACAAGTCCATACTTTTGATAACGCATGCCAACAATTGTCAGAACCAGAAAGCAAACCTGGTGTACACAGAGGCTTTTGCTGCGCTGAATCCGAATCCGACCTCAGAAAAAATCCTTCATGCTCAGTTTTTGAGATATTCTAACCTAAGAGAGTCAAAACACGTTATTTTGATGTATTTGAGGTCGCGTAACATCGGGAAAAAAATGTTCTTTCCAAAACTGACGAAAGCACTACTATTTACCTTCAAAATGTTAATTCTATGTATTCGTTACGATTTTCTATGGCCGAGATGTGACGGTTATGGTGGTCGAGGGCTATAGCGTAGCAGGTTACCTGACTCGATTTTCCAAAACCGTTTTGGGGTCTGGGTTGTGGGGGTCTGGGGTTATATCAACATACAACAAGCTGTAATAGACATAGTTTTGCTACTTATATTCCCTGGGCATATATTTTTGTAGTAAAAAGTATTTTCGTGAAATCTGAAATTTTTTATATTTGAATCTGCCACATCTCGGTTGTAAAAAATCGGCAGACGACTGTATCGCTACTGGCGTCCTCTGGTCACTGCAGGCTGTCTTTTACTTCTAGTCGCGGTTGGGTTGCATTTCTTGAGCCGGCGGCCATCATGATTTTTAATCACTTATTTCTCAATCAGCTGATTGACTGTTTCTGTCCGTCGTTTTCTTTTAAAACTAATTTATATAGTAAAAATGTAGTTTTCATTCGAATTTTAACCTCCTTTGTTTTTTTAGCATGAGGTTATAAATAATAATTTTTAAATTTTTTTTGACTGCGTATTTTATTTTTTAAAAACAATGACTTTTTATACCTCATCATTTTTGTTTAATTAAAGTTATATTTCTTTTATACAGTCTTGAGAAAGACACAAAGCGTGTGTCGAAACGTCGGCCTATTTGTACAGACACTTCATGAATATCTAAATAATAAATGCACAATTATTATGAACGTATGACCGAAAAAACATTTATTTAATCACATTCTACACAACGTTCGAAGAAAGTGGGATCTCGACATAAGAAGTTTTGAAGTTCTCTAATAAGTTCTCTTAAATAAACTTTTGTCATTTTGGATCATTTTATATCATCATGATTTTACTTGCTTATTAGCTTCTTACTTACAGTTTTTATGTTGATAACACGTCCTGTCACCGTAAATTCGTTTCTGAACTTTGACCGGAGGTGCAAAAAAAATATACAGAAACAGGCACCTCTAGTGAAGTATTTCGACTGGAAAATTTTTTAATCTTAATTTTTCCCTGCTCTCTTCATGAAAACGTACAGAGTGTTGTTTTTGATTTCCATCCAGACAAAGTGTAGACAGCTGACCAAGAGGTTTCTGATTTGCAACTGATTGAATTTAGGGATTAGGATAAATGGGGAAAACTCATCAATCTTGTTTGATCACATACATTATCTGGCACATTTTAGAGTCTAAATAAACTTATATATTGTTGCTGTATAATTTCTCGGATTTCCATTTTTTGAGAGTGATTTTTATAGCTTGAATTTTTAATTGCACAAATGTTTTCAATATTAACAATAAAAATGAATAAAAATGTTGACTGTTTCTATACCTATATTTGAAAGTTGTAATTAAAAATATTGATTCAAAATCATTAACACAATTTCTGATTACTTTTATGTGAGAGTTCGTGTTTCTCCTTCTGTACAAAGAAATTTATATTCATATGATCGGTAGGGATGTTAATTTTACCAATTTCAACAATCCCATCGTTAGGCAACAAACGAATTATGGACAGTAACTAACAGTCTAAATGACCGATGGAATTCTCGTCCTAAGATTCCATCTGTATTGATAGCAAAATCTGAAAAACTTCGTGAAATAAGTTCGTGGTATCTTGCATAGCTAATTTTAATGTACCTATGGTTTAGATTGTATCTGCTGTAACATCTGTAATATCTATGGAATTGCTGTCTTTGATTAGTAGATCACCATCTAATGAATTTAATTTGATTATATTGACATCGGCTTCTGTGTCAACTAGAAATATGGCTTTATTTTGTGTGAATTCTGCTGAAAAATTTTCTACTACTGGGGATTATCGACTGAGGTTGGTGTGGAGGTCTGGTGGCATTAAAAATCTGACGCTCGTTTGACGCTACTTTTAAGCTTACATCACAATTGTAAAACTTTGGCATGTAACAACTATTATTGTGTTCAGTTCAAGTCGTATTAGATTTAAATCATTAGTTATATTCTCAAAATTAAGAAATTATCCTATTAAATCAACACATATCCCAGATACTATTTTTTTCAAACTGTATCTGTGTTCTTCCACAATGTGAACCATTTTAATCTGAATTTCTATCTGCAAAATCCGAAATGTGTGTCTCTGTTATAAAATAAAAAGTAGGTTTACCTTCACAGATGATACCCATAATGTTCCGATTTATTTCCAATCTAAAAAAGAATAAAATGCTTTGGTAGCAATCACGATCAAAGAAACAACAGTATAAATGGGCATTAAAGGCTGCTTGGATTTATCTATTATTCCACATCGAAGAAAAACAGAAAATTCTGTTTTATCTGTGTCTCTAAGTTGTGCAGCAGTATATTCTTTTTATGAATGCTACTTTAAGTACAAAAGAATGTTAACAAAAAAAATATTGCCTTTTTTATTTCTGCAGAGTCAATTTCTCAGTCCGGCTGTAGCCCAAATGGAAATCAGCCTGGTACTTCTTCCCTGAAACTAACACTTTATCATCCTTCTTCTACGTCTTCTTCGTCTCCTGGGCATACATCATTCTCCTCCCGCACCTGATCTTAATCGACGCGCCAGGTCTAAGTCTCCTCTTGCCAGGATGCCTCCTGGCAGAACTCCTTTTAGAAGGACTCCTCTTGTCGACACTGCTGATTTACAAGTATTCGGATGCAGACTTGAACAACTTGGAATCATTCGGCTTATTCCGAGAACTAATCGATACCGCAGATTCGAATTTCGAAGATACAAGTTTAATGCTCAATCGCTACTTCTACATACAATAACAAGCAGAGTTTATCGGCGCCTTCCAAAACAAGAACAAATTGTATTATCGGGATCTAATGGTGACGTTTTTGCGATATTGAAGACTAGTGAAGTTCTTGGTGGAATATACAGTTTCCATGGACGGCGCAGGGCAAAAATAAACATAGGAAGCGGCAAAATTAAGAACTTGAGCAAGGAAGAAGTTGAAGAAGTTCCAGTAGGCCCTACTAGCCCGATACCTCACTTTTTTAGTTTTGTAGTCGTAAACGACGATAGGCTACACTGAAAAAATACTTGATTCAAGTAAATGCGTTTCTTTGCATTATTTTCTTTTAACCAAGGATTTGTGAACTGCAGTTTAGTAAACGTGGTTGAAAGGCAGACAGGTCATGTTTCGACTCAAAGATATAATATCTTTGGTGATATTTCTTGAATAGAAAGAAATACTTCTTCGCAATAAAATTTTAAATTATTCAGAAACCATACTTAAATTACGTAACAGCTTAATGGAGGGGGTGAGACATTTCGTTACAACTTTTTATGCGAGGGGGGAGGGGATCCTTTACTCATATACGCAATTTTTGGAAATTTGCAAAAAATTTCTCCGGCAGATTTTTTGTTTGTTATAAATTCAATTGTGTTGTTAAAAATTCGTTTTTTTTTTAAAGTTTATATCTTTGTGCAGAATATTAAAATTTTGTTTAAAATTCTAATTTTGTTGCTGAAAAGTCAACTGAAAACTTTTTTTGATAAAAACTATTTTTTCTGAAAGTTCTTCTTGATTTCGTAATTCACCTGTATCAGTATAATTTTTATTTTATTGAAACAAAAATGCAACTTTAGGGATGAAAATTCAACAATCTTGTTAAAGAGTCGTACTTGTTAGTTAAAAATTGACCCTTCAGCAAAAAATTAACTTATTATTTACAATTCTCATTGTGGGGTCGGAAAATACACTGGAATCTTCTTTGAATAAAAATGTAACTATTTTTTGTTTTGTTAGTTTATCCGTTTTAGAAGAAATGTTGTCTTTTTTGAATATAAATGTAAATGTTCCGTTAAAAATTCAACCTCTTTTTCAAAAGTTTTTATCTTGAATTAAAATTCACCTGATTTAGCATTTTTAACGTCTTTCTTAGATAAAAATGCAACAATTTGGCAGAAAAATAAAAACTTTTGTTGAAAAGTCATACAACTAATCTTTTCTGGAAGCAAAAATACCTTGTTTTGTGTGATTTGTTTTAAATTAAAAATTCAGCATTTTTAAGAGTAAGAATATATTTATTAAAATAACTATTTGTTTAAAATTAATAATGTGTCGTTAAAAAAAGAACTAAATCTTTTTTTGGATGAAAGTTCAGCTATATAAAAAACTTTTTTAAAAATTGAAATTCATCTGCTTCAGTAAACATTTATTTTTTGTTAAAAAATTCATGTTTTAAAATATAAATTTTGTATAAAAAAATAAATTTTAATTCAAGCAACTTAATTGTTCTTAAAAAGTCAACTGGAATCTTTTTAGATAAATGATGACGTATATTTGAAAAAAAAATTCATTTAATAACAGTTTATCTGTTTTAAAATAAAATTAATCTTTATTGGATATAGGTGCAACTATTT